>JASAND010003297.1:0-11849 GCA_030248195.1 Trissonchulus latispiculum | reverse complement strand
GAAAAAACCGATTTTTCGCCGACCCCCCCCCTCGAAAATTTTTCTCAATTTTAAGCAATTTTTAGCGATTTTTAGCGTAAGTTAAGCAAACTTTAGAAATTTTTCGCTTATTTTCATCGATTTTTCGAAAAATTTCGAATTTTCGGCTAAAATTTTTCAAAAATTTAGGTCCTGGTTTGACAATTTCTAAGGGGGGGCCGGCCGGAGGCCGATTTGGGGGGAGGGTTAGCAAAAAATTTTTAGGGGGGGGGTTGGCGACCCCTCCATTTGGGGGGAGGGGTCCGAAGCCCCCCCCCCACTTTCAAAACCCTAAAAAATATATACCAGATATACAGTATTATTAGTAAGTCCAATAGCAAACGTTGCTGGCGCAGTCCAGAAATTTCTAAAAAAGTAAAAAACTGATATATTAAAATATGTACTACATATTTTCACTTAAAAATCAATAAAATTTTATCTTGTTGAAAAATTTAGGTCAGATGGCCTCAGCGGCCACTATTCATTAGGCCACCGACTCATAAATTTAGGCCATGGATTAAATAAAAACCTTGGGGGATACCATTCCCCAAATTCTCAACCCGCTTTGGCCCACCAAGCATTTTCTATTTGTCGTTCCCTAAGTTTTGCCTACCCGTAGGTGTAAGGCGGGGGATTACCATTGTCCCCAGCCATTTTTCACCACCACCAGGGTTCACCGTCCCCCCTCCCTCTGCCCTCCCCGACTGTACCGGAGGGATGTTGGGGGTCGCGCCTAAAATTGGCCTAATTTGGGTATATATTTTCAAAAATGTCCAAATGTTTGGCACGAAGTGTTTGTTTATCATAGGAGTCGCGGTAGCGACCCCTATAATATGAGTGAAAATGGTCGAATGACCGTGTAAAACAAGGCTGCGCAGATTATGTGCGCAAAAACTTGTATATACGTGTCGAGTTTAGTATATTCGCCAAGTTTCATTCCCGTACCACTTTCCGTCAAAAAGTTGCGCCAAAAATCGCTTACGAGACAGAGTGATGTTTTTTCCGGTTCTCCGCCTTGACGTCTGGTAAGGGGGTTTTGTAGCTTTAATAACAACAGATAGAAAAATTTTTGCCTATGAAAACCATATATATTCTTGGAGTACAAATCAAAAATAAGCCGATAGGCTAGTTTTTATGCCTCCCAGAGCCGGAAAAAATTTTTGGCGGGAGGACAAAGTTGGCCAAAACGCTAAAATGGCCAAAGTATGCTTCAAAGGCGCCATAATAAGTCAGACTGGGCTATATGGGGCAATACTGCCTATATGGTTAAACAGTACACATATCGGGGTCGTTCAAATGCTATATGATTTTCCGTCTCCGTGCGTAATATTTCGGTACGTTGGTGAATTTTGGGTCCAAGTTTGAACTTGACCTGGAAGCCTCAAATCTTGCATACAAAGGTTTTTGCGGACGGAGAATCGATTCCCGCTATCAATCTTGCTGCCCGACTGACCCAAGTTGCTGGGCTGGTTCCACTTTGCCGTCTGGAGGGTCATGTCGGCAACCGCTACCTGGAGGCCCATACTGGGCTCTACTTGGCCTCTCAAAACTTTCTCTTTTGGGGTTTTCTGGTGCGCCCAGCTCATATCCGGTGTCCCTTTTGCTGTCCGACTCATCCATCTTGCTGGGCTGTTTCCACTTTGTCGTCTGGAGGGTTCAGGTCGGCAATCAGGTTCCTGGAGGTCTACTAGACTCTACTTGGCCTCTCAAAACTTTCTCTATAGGGGGTTTCTGGTGCGCCCAGCTCATTTCCGGTGTCCATTTTGCTGTACAACGCACCCATTTTGCTGGGCTGGCTCCACTTGACCGTCTGAGGGGTCAGGCGGTCCAAAATGAAATTTTTCAAAAGTGGTCAAATTTGGTACGAAATGAAAGCCCTAAGTGAGCTGAGCAACTTTTGTCATAGAATTGCATGCTCAAAGTGGCTGTAGCGTGCTGTGGTGGGGTGGGGTCGGGACGTGGCGATTTTCGGTCAAAAAAGAAATTTTTCAAAAGTGGTCAAATTTGGTACCAAATGAAAGCCCTAAGTGAGCTGAGCAACTTTTGTCATAGAATTGCATGCTCAAAGTGGCTGCAGAGTGCTGCGGTGGGGTGGGGTGGGGTATTAGGCGATTTTCGGTCAAAACTGAAATTTTTCAAAAGTGGTCAAATTTGGTACCAAATGAAAGCCCTAAGTGAGCTGAGCAACTTTTGTCATAGAATTGCATGCTCAAAGTTGCTGTAAAGTGCTGTGGTGGGGTGGAGTGGGGACGTAAGCGATTTTTGGTCAAATATGAAATTTTCCAAAAGTGGTCAAAATTGTATATATATATCTGCTTGCGCATGGTGTTCGGAAATATATTATGTTACATACATACATGCACATACATATGTAAAAGAATGGAAAACAAGAACCACAAATGCTCCTTCGTCGCATGTAAAATATATACATATGAGTACTCTCAGGCAGGTTGTACAAATACGGAAACTAGCCTGTAAAATGCATATGAGTGGCGTTATTAAGGAAAACAAGTTGCAACGGCTTAACATATGAGACGGTCCTACAACGAGGCTCATATTGGCGTCACAGTGCAGCCTTCTTAAAAATCATCAGGTCATCATATTAAAGAAAAACGAATGAATAGACATAACATGTTAACATTGTGGCTTGAAAGAAATGGACAGAACGAAGTGAACTGCGACACATCAAGTTTAACTGTACATGCAAGCTGATGTTTCCCGAAACACGATGGCACCTACTATTTCCGGAAGCACTATAGTACACCTACTGTATTTTCTCGGAATACTATGACACACTACTCTCACATATATACGCAATGCTTTCACCACATGGCTCTGAGTCAGAGCGCAAAGTGGCATGCCGTATAATGCGTATGCACAGTATAATGTCTTAGCGACAAGATGTGTGAAGGACAATTTTGTAATGAAAAGCTTTAGGTGCTATTTATAAGAAGGTCAAATATCGACAAATTATATTATGACATGCGCCAATATGAGCCTCGTTGTAGGACAGGCTCATATGTTAAGCCGTTGCAACTTGTTTTCCTTAATTTACAACCTCAACGCCACTCATATGTATTTTACATGCGACGAAGGAGCATTTTTGGTTAATGTATATACGTATATCCCCTTCTGTAAAAATATGTCCTTACTCTTACACCCCCAGGGACACTGGACACATTTGGACAGAAGTGGCAGAAGCATTTGAGTACGATTATTGGACTGTATAGCCATGGGGGGAAAACCCACATTTTCGGATTTTGGCTGGAACTTTTTTATTATAAGGGTTACAGGGTATTTTTTAGGGATTTTTTTCGGGGGGGGGCTTCCCGGGGGGGAAGAAATTTTCGGGGGGGGGGAAGATTTTTTGCATAAATGAGCCAAAATGTGGTATTTTTTGGCGTATTTTGCATGGTGAAACGCTAAAAGTTCTCAAAAATGCCAGGATTTAAGCTACAAATAGCTGTTTTTACGAAAAAATCTTCGGCGAAGCCGAAAAATTTTTGAAAATTTGACCATTTTGGGCAAAAATTTGGGCACCCAAAAAATCCGGGGGGGGGAAGCAAAAATCCCGGGAGGGGGCGATTTCGGGGGGGGCCCGCCCCCCCCCTGTAAAAAATACCCTGAGTTATCTGAGAACTTTATATACCATCGTACTTGGCGTACCTAGAACTTTCTTTTAAGCCTATTTGCACTTCTCTAAGTTGTACCGTTAGAGCGGTATAATGCAAAAAGTAGCGGGGGGAAAACCCAATGGGGGGAAAACCCAATGGGGGAAAAACCCAAATGGGGGGAAAATAAACCCACCCCTCACAGGTCTTAAAAATTGTTCTATCGCAATTCTGACACTTCCAGTGTAAAATTCAACCCTTTTTTAGTTAGTATGAACCAAAAACCCCGATCTAAGTAGCTTTTTTTGAGATCTCATGTGCCGTTGAAAATGCTGCATCAACTGGCCAGGTTTCATAAAGTTTAACACATAAACATAGGGCAATTTTTGAAAAATGCTAAAAATGATGTATATAATTTGATAAAACTTATTATTCTATCGTGTAGAGAATGGTTTTTTACGTAGAATTGGCTGTTAAAATCCACAATTGTACCTGTATTGGGTCCTCCAGCTGCGAAATGGCACTTTTAAGGTTTTTAGCCCCTAGCTAGCCAGGTAAGCAAAATTGTCCGAATGTGACCGCATAGGATGACGCAACGTGCTCGATAGTACCGTGCTATAGTCTCTAATTGTTTCCGTGTTGAGTTGTTAAAAAATTTTTCAAAAAATTTGGGTGGGTTTTCCCCCCAAAGTGGGTTTTTTCCCCGCCACGTTTGGCAATGTGCCAGACTAACGGTACAGCGGATCGCTCTAATTTTGGCTGTATGCAAAGAGGAAGAGTTGCCATCATTGCAGATATTTGCAAAACTTTTCTAGCCCAACCCAGTCAAAAGTTACATCGGTCCAAACTTTTGGTAAGTTTTTGGATGGTTGAACCAAAAAGTAGTTGTCATTTTCAAAATGTCATAAAATAAGCAGGAGTGAACCAAATGACTTGATCTTTGCTTACATAGGTTAGAAAGAGTCGCGCTTCTTGCTGCTATGTTTTGGAGCTCATATCTCCAACCCATGACCCAGGAGGCGGGTGGGTTTTTTCCCCCAAAAAGGGGGTGGGTTTTTTCACCCCATGGCTATACCTCGGAAAAGGAGCATTTTAGCTAAAAAACTTGGTAAAGTTTAGGGGAAATGTCCCCCTCCATTTTCGGACTTGGGCCAAATTTGGACCTTCTCTTCCTCCCCTACAACAGGTCAGGTGGTACGCCTATGCCCCTGCCTAACCATATGTGCAACAGAGATTTGGGGTTGGGAGCCTCCACTGCCAACTTTTTCAGCGGGGGAGCATAGTTTCCTTTGGCGGGGGGCGGGGATCACACGAAGCCCAATTTTAGAAAACAAGTGTAGTGTTTCTAATTTTTCCAAAAGTTTTCTGTCAGATTACTGAAAATTTTCAAACTGTGTTATAAATTTTTGGAATTGTTTACTAATTAATTTCTGTTATATCTTATATATCTATAACTTATTTTTTAACATTTGGCCAACTTTCTAATTGGTTTTTGGAAATTATCTGGCTGATGTCAGAAAGTTTCTTAATTTTTTCAAAATGTTTTCCTGAAAATAGATATACATTTTCTTATATCGTACGTATATATTTTTGGCGAAATCGCTATTTTTTGTAAATTTTTGACGATAAAACATAATGTTTTGTTTTATGTTTTATGATGTTTTATCGCTTCCCCCAAGTTGGATTTTTTGGAGCCTAACCCACCTGAGGAGACCGAGTGACCCACCCTAATTTCGGCTACCCCCACCCCTACTTTTTCTCTTTTTTCTGGAAACACAGTGTGTATATACATCTCAGCATTTCATGGGTTTACTATAGTTCAAATTTTGCTTTTTGCACGATCTGAGTTGTCCTTTAATGATTTTGTTTCAGGTTTGTTAGTATAAAATCATTTAAGTAAAGGATGTCTGACAAATATAGTAAGCCTCCCGTAAAAGATGTTCCCGAAGTGGTGATAAATCCTAACACTGGACGACGGTATCATCGCGGAAAGTTTCTAGGAAAAGTACGTACATATAAATACGTATATATACAACTGCGTAGGCAACAGACCAGTAGTGGTTTTCTAATTATTGACGTTTCTGTAAATGACGTTTCTTTTTTCTTGAATCGTATTTGGCCAAATTTCACCTCTTCCCCACCCCCTCATTCCTAGATGCTAGAGTTATGGAGCCTGCGTTAATGCCTGTGCATCGTGTTAGAGACTCAAAACACCCGGCATTACACCAAGGGCGGATCCAGGAGGGCGGGGGCGGCCCCTTTCCTTCGCGATGTGAAGGTTCGAAGGGCAAAAACCGAATCATTTCACAGGCAAAAACCAAAATATTTCGTTAGTTCACGAGTTTTTTTTACTTTGTAACGGCATATATATTTTTTGTATTCAAAACGGCAAAGCTTGAAATGCATCCTACTTTTAATGAGAATGAGGACTTTTAATGATTTGCATAAAAATGTGTAGTCTTTTTAGAAATTTAGTCGATTCTTCAAAATGAAAAGATTTATTTAAAGTTCCGAAAATCCAATTTGTTGAAAACCCAACTTTTTGAAAAACTCAACCCCCTCGTGTCAGAAGATTCGGTCTCCACCCCGGCCACGAAATCTTGGATCCGCCAGTGCATCACGCATTCTAAACTGATATTTCGGATGTTCCTTCGATTGTTGTCATTGAAGCCAAACTAATTTACTGGAAATTAGCGACTGCTACGTACATATTTATATATATTGTATAGTGATGGTCACTGGATATCCGGATAATATCCAATTTTAGATATATACGTATATATATTACATGTATAACTAGCATTTTTTAGAGCTTTGAAAGTGGGGGGGGGGGGGTGGCGAGCCCAAAGTATAAATATATATACCTAAACTTTTAGCGAAAAATTAGCATTTTTAAGGTGAAAGCGCAAAAAATAGCTGTTTTTAAGCTTAAGATGAAGTTAAGGGGGGGGGGGGTCGCGAATTTTCGACCATCTCCGATTTTTCTCATTTTCACATATTTTGCAGTCCCCATGGGTCCCCAAAACAAGACAGTTGCGTTTGTTGCAAAACTTTCCCTATCATTCACAATAGTCCTCCAAAGGTGTCCCCGGCATGTGTTAAATATAGGAAAACGAAAAAGTTAGGAAAATTTTGCGGTAACCAAAAGTTTGAGCGCTGTGCAAGAGTAAACGAGCTATAGCTGGGCAAAATGTTAATCTGGACTAGGTAGCGTGTTAATATCTATATGAGGTGTTTTTGCGTTAGCTCAGCGATTTTCTAAAAATTTTCAAAGTTGAGTGAAGCCGGTTTTTGCACAAATTTGACTTACAAAAACGCCACCAAAGAAATGTTTCGTCGTGGCCTGAACTAGCCGTTTACTGCACAGATTTCGCGTATAGATATTAACACAGTACACAAATAGAGGTTCAATTTCCATATGCAAAATCCATGCTGCTACTTGTGGATAGTTCATACTTTTGGTTACCGCGTTTGCGTTTTGCCTCAAAATACGTCATTTTCTCAATTTTTTGGATATAATGGTCCATAAGTCGGGTGAAAGCCGAGCTATTCCAACCAAATTCGGTGTGCCAGTTTGCACATATGAAAGGAAGATGTGTGCTAAATTTAACTGCAATTGCTGGTGTTTAACTGTGGATGCACGCCTTAGTCCGATGACGGAGGCCTAGAGTCAAAAAATGGCAAATTTTCAAATTTTTCAAATACAGCCAAATTTTATATCAAATTGAAGCTCTCGATGTCCTGAACATTTTATCTTCTTGCACCAAGTCTCTACAAAGCAGTATGAGAAAGTTAAGCCGCATTAAAGTTTGAAGTAAATAACAGTCGGAAGGAGCTTGATCAAATGGTTCAAACGCCGTTTCTCGCTCGTTGCTTGGCGGATCATTGTCATTTGCACAGCAATAAATAGCCCAAGATAGAGGCTTCAATTTGATGTATTGACCATACCGTAGTCTTTTGTCATCCTATGTGTACACGTCTTCGAAGCCCTTAGCGAGGCATAGTGGCGTAAATACTAAATTGTAGGGATTTGAACTACAATATCTCTTAACTGGATTGACCCTGGACTCCAAAAAAGTGTCTTGTTTTTGGACACATATGGTGGTATATTACACCCGAAAATGAGCGAAATCGGTGACTATAAAATTCGGTACCCGGCGACCCCCCCCTTAAGTCCAAAAAATAGCTAAAAATTGAGAAAATTTGACTTTAAAAACTTAATTTTTAGACACTTTTGGGCAACTTTCTTCAAGTGGGTGGGGGCTTGCCGAAAGGTGGGGGCTTGCCGAAAGGTGGGGGCTCCGAAAAGTGGAGGGGGAACTGAAAAGTGGGGGGCCACCCACCCCCACTAAAATTGCCAGTTATACAATGTATACATATATAATATATATATATACATCGGTATATCCGTTTACATTTCACACAAATTGATGAAAAATAGCTTAAATAAAAAATTTTCCGCCAATGTAGTTATCCCATCGGTTTGGTCGAAGATTTCTCACCAACTGTAAGTGTTACAGAGATGTTTTATGGCTCATTCTGAAGCTCTTCGCAAGGCCTCATGGTAGTTATCGTTAGATTTTCGATTTGTCGTTTAATAAAAATTCGAAAATTTGTTTTTTATATCCCACCGTGCTTAAACCGGTACCCATCACTGATGCTGGTACATAAGTTGTTCAGATGGGCGGGGTGGGGTGTATTCTGAGATTAACACCCTCCGTTGATGCAAGTGTTTCCCAGAATCTTTAAAACTTCTGTTTTTTCGGTGCGGTACGTATTTAGTTTTCATGTGTATATTTGGCACAATGATGCATAGTTGTAGTTGCATTGTGCACGTCGCGTCATTATAAATTTATTTTTGCGTAGGGTGGATTTGCCAAATGTTACGAATTAGTTGATGTCCAAGATAACTGCGTTTATGCTGGGAAAGCTGTACCTAAAAGTCTACTGACCAAGAAGCATCAGAAGGATAAGGTAATTAAATTATGACTGTGACTATATATTGCTGCTGAACTAAAAATTGAAAAATTTTTAATTTAAATTTAAATAATCATAAAACCGTGGAAAATGCTAGCAAGAGATCTAGCGTTCCGACGAAGCAGGGAAATTTGTTTGAAAATCCACATGAAATTTTATATTTTTTCCTACTACTGGCAGGTAAGGCTAAATTTCCTATCATAGGGGTCGCGGTAGCGACCCCTATATGTAATATGAGTGAAAATGATCGAATGACCGTGTAAAACAAGGCTGCGCAGGTCCTGCGCAGATTATGTGCGCAAAAAATTGTACGTGTCGAGTTTAGTATATTTGCCAAGTTTCATCCCCGTACCACTTTCCGTTAAAAAGTTGCGCCAAAAATCGCTTACGAAAATTGTTTTTTCTTTTTTTTCCGGTTTCTCGCTTTTGATGTCTCAAGGGGGTTTTGTAGCTTGACTAACTACAGATAGAAAAACTTTTGCCTGTAAAACCCAGATATATTCTTGTGGTACAAATCGAAAATATGAAAATAAGCTAGTTTTTATGCCTCCCGGAGCCGGAAAAAATTTTTGGCTGGGGGCCAAAGTCGGCCAAAACGCTAAAATGGCCAAAAAGTATGCTTCAAAGGCGCCTTAATAAGTCAGACTGGGCTATATTTGGGGCAATACTGACTATATGGTTAAACAGTACACATATCGGGGTCGTTCAAATGCTATATGATTTTCCGTCTCTGTGCGTAATTTTTCGGTACTGGCCGGCCAAAGTTGGTGAATTTTGGGTCGAACTTTGAACTTAGTTTTTCGCTTATTTTGCTACATGGGTGGCTCAAATTTTGCATGCAAAGGTTTTTTGGGACGGAGAATCGATTTCCACTAACGGTTTTGCTGCCCGAGTAACCCTTGTTGCTAGGCTGGTTCCACTTGACCGTCTGAGGGGTCAAGTCGGTAACCGCTTCCCGGAGGTCCATAAGTAGGCTTTACTTAGCCTCTCCAAACTTTGTCTATAGGGGTTTTCTGGTGCGCCCAGCTCATTCCCGGCGTCCGTTTTACCGTCTGACCCACCCATCTTGCTGTGCTCGTTCCACTTTGCCGTCTGGAGGGTCCGGTCGGTACCGACTTCCGGGAACATACATGGGCAAGGTCAAATGAGTTAGCCTACACCAGATTTTTGTCGTGCGTGGGTCCTTCACCGTTTCGTGGGGGGGGGTGCTTTTCCTGAAAATTTGCTTCGAACCATTTTTCATATGTTGACGCCTGACGGGCACGCACGCAGAATTTGTTATTTATTTATTTATTGTTTAATTACAGACAGAAGAATTCATTTAAATACAGGAGACGTAAATTCAATTTGATGAACAAGTATATACATTAAACTTTCGCAAGGCAAAAATCCTTAAAGTTCAAATTACATCCATCTGCAAGCAGGGGCGCACCCGCCAGGGTTCTGAAAAGACGGGGATCGAGCCGGAAAAATTTTGCTTTCGTCTGACACGTTTACGCTGGGGGGGGGCTGACGGCGTCAAAGTTTTCAACAAAGAGTTAATTTCATTTTGGGAGCAGCAAAAATGACGAGATTTAGGACTATTCGCTAGCCGACACGGGGGTCTCTGGGGCGGAGCCTCCCAGAAGTTGAGAAAATTTTTGAAATTTTGAGAAAAAGCTGTAATGCAAATATTTAAAAGATTTCAATAACAATTGAGAAAATCTTTGGCAAAATATAATAATAATAATGGCAAAATTTGTATTGGAAAGCTTGAAAAGATTTGAATGAAAAGCTGTAAAAGTTAATACATAATAGCGCCGCAGGCGAGAACAATTTTTAAATTCAGTTATATAGAAAGCGCCGCAGGCCCGAAAAATTTTTAAATTCAGTTAGAAAGCGCCGCAGGCCCGAAAAATTTAAAAAATCGAAATGGAAAAGCGCCGGAGGCGAGAAAAATTTTAAAAACCGAGACAGAAAAGCGCCGCAGGCGCGAAAAATTTTCATAAATTGGGTCTGCGTGGGTGATTTGACAGCGCGCGTTCTGCGTGTGCGTGGGTATTTCGATGGCGCGCTCCGTGCGCCTTTTATCTGCGTGGGTATTTCGACGCGCGCGCCTTGCCTCTGCGTGGGTCCTTCATTTTGCCTTGCGTGGGTGCGTGGGTCCAGCCTACACCGGTGTAGGCGTGGTGTAGGCGTTGCCCATGCGTGTCCGGGAACACCATATAGAACTGTACATAGCCTCTCAAAACATTGTCTATAGGGGTTTTCTGGTGCGCCCAGCTCATTCCTGGCATCCGTTTTGCCGTCTGATCCACCCGTCTGGCTGTGTTGGTTCCACTTTGCCATGTGGCTGGAGGGTCAGGTAGGTGGGAGGTCATTGTGGTCAAACATGAAATTTTCAAAAGTGGTCAAATTTGGTACCAAATGAAAGCCCTAAGCGAGCTGAGCAACTTTTGTCATAGAACTGCATGCTCAAAGTGGCTGTGGTGGGGTGGGGTGGGGACTTAGGTGATTTTGGGTCAAAACTAAAATTTTCCAAAAGTGGTCAAATTTGGTATATACGTATGTGTAATATCAAATGAAAGCTCTAAGCGAGCTGAGCAACTTTTGCCATAGAGCTACGTACCCAAAGTGGCTGTAGAGTGTAAGCGGTACGAGCTGTGGTTGGCTTGCTTGCTACTGTTGAAAGATATCTATACATGCCTTCAGGAGCATACATATATAAAATAATAGAAAACAAGAACAAAAAGTGCTCCTTCGTCGCATATAAAATACATATGAGTCTTCGTAGGCAGGTTGTACATAAGCAAACACTAGCCTGTAAAATACATATGAGTTCCGTAGGGAGGTTGTAAATTAAAGAAAACAAGTTGCAACCGCTTAACATATGAGCCTGTCCTACAACGAGGCTCATATTGGCGTCACAGTGCATTCCACATTAAAGCTTCATTAAAGAACCTCAGCTTCATCCTCATTACGGAAAAATGAATAGACGTTGTGGCCCAGAAGAAATGGACTTTTAAGTGAACTACGACTGTACATGCAACCTGATGTTTCCTGAAACACTATGGCACATCTAATATTTCGTGATACGCTGTGGTACACGGTACACCTAATGCATTCTCGAAACACTTCCGCATTATACACACGCAGAATGCGGTCCCACTTGGCTCTGAGTCAGAGCGCCTCATGGCGTACCGTATTGAGCATATGCACACTATTAGGTAGTGCGCGTCAGCGCACTACACAAATAGGGAAAAA
>JASAND010003296.1:0-10253 GCA_030248195.1 Trissonchulus latispiculum | reverse complement strand
AGTTACGTATTGCTCTGTACAGTACAAGTTACTCGGGAATATTGTGAACGAATCACAAAAATTTTCGTCACCCTAATATAAGACTGCACTACTTATCTACACAAATGCATTTTCAAAGTACGTAAACGTTGACAGCAGTGTGACTTAAATTATTCAATCACCCTTATATACTATAGTATTGAGCTATACTAAATATTCAGACACACATAGACCTTCTGTCGGGAAGAAAAGATTATTGTGTTAGTAACTGAAGTGACACTTTAAATTGTGGTTCAAATTAGTGAAGTTGTTCCCATATCTACTTTATGAATGAAGGCCATATTTAGGGTAATAATTTAGGTACTTAACTCTTTGTTTTGTAATGATATACCAATATGTGACCTTTGACCAGAATCTAACAAAGGCTTCGTACACAATGAAGCTGCAGTTGGTAAATTATTTTATTAGCACAAAAGAACTTACAAATAATGTCAAAATCATTCATGACAAATTAACAGTAAACAAGTTTTTATACTCTAACTTTCCGAGAAACAAAAGCTGAAATTTAGAGTCAATACAAAATCATAAAATCGCCACGCATTTGACGTATGGTCCAAAACAAATTCAGTTTTGATGATGAACATGAAGTTACACGCCTAATTCAAGCGGTCTCACTTCGTCAGCATATCAGTAAATACTTCGTAGTGTAGGTTAGATTATGCATACAATTTATGCGTACGTATTCTGTGTGATAGGTTGACGTATGCCAGGAATTCTCGTTTTATTCTAACTATTACGTACAGTTCACGTAGGAATGTGCGTATAAATATAAATAACACGGAATTAGCGTCATCGTGTACAAAAGACGTGCGGAATTTACGTCAGCGTACGCATAGGACTTGCACGCTTCAAGCGGAATCAGGAGCACTGCATTAACCATTACGAGCGGAAAGATACGTACTACATTTACGACATTTCCAGAATTGGCGTAGTTCCTCGGTACTGAACAATTTGATAGACGCACATATCGATGTCAGCTCATCACAAGGACAGCTTTATCCCGCTTGTAACGAGGCTGTGGAATAGACTGCCTGAAGAAGTGATCAACAGGGCCAACTCACAGGGATTTCGGCGATCTGTTCACCGCTACCTCAAAAATCATCCTGAAAGGATGCCTCACTGAAGAAGTAACTGAAGAAGTATATACCCTAATACAATTTTTGTGCCCGAAAAGTGCCCATAACGCCCCGAAAAGTCGAAAAAATGAAAGTTTTCAAATTTAGCTGAAACTAAGCCAAAATATTGACTATGGTACCTGCTTTATGTTTTGCAAAATATTACCTCAATATCCGTTCTCGTTAATCGGCTGTGACTTTGCTAAATTGACTTAATCGCTTTTTTGGCTCAAAATCGACGATTTTGCAACTTTGAAGGGCCAATTGAACTACTTTCCCCCTGGATTCAGATGCTAGTCTTCTTAGCATTGTTATAGGATCTATAGTCCTCAATAATTATGAAATCAAATTTGGACCTCCGTTTTTTGGGAAGGAGTTTAGG
Organism: Trissonchulus latispiculum; assembly: GCA_030248195.1. NCBI lineage: Eukaryota > Metazoa > Nematoda > Enoplea > Enoplida > Ironidae > Trissonchulus > Trissonchulus latispiculum. The sequence goes on along the minus strand of JASAND010003296.1, from coordinate 8,717 downwards.
GATAAAAACCACAAATTTGACTTATGGTTGCTGAGGGTAGCTGACATAAAAATCGTGCCATTGAAACCATAGGTGGCAAGCAAGTATGATTTCTTTGCCGTAAACTTGTTGACATATATGTCATAATTATTTAAGTACAACATGTATGTGCTGCATGCAGCACAACGCGCACAATTTGAGTTAGAGTGGTGCTGGGTAGAATGGACTAACGACTGGCCGGAACCCCCAACTTTGGGGCCCTGCTCAGAACGCTAGGAAAGGAATTTTGAGATGCGGATTGCGGCATTATTATTCTACTGTCATAGCCTCCAAAATATGTGAAAATGAGCGAAATCCATGAAGGTCGAAAAATAGACTTACCACTACGTGGTCGAACCTTCCAGAAAGTGACTCATATATATGTTGTAGCAAAGTAGTCCAATTGGCATTGTAGTACAATGCCAAGAAATTTTGGCATTGTAGTACAACGTTGGAAAACTAGTACAACGCTCGTTTCAAAACAGCGTTGGACTACATTTCCAAGAATTTCTGGCATAGTACTACAATGCCAAGGCCTCATTGGAAAAGTAGTACAACGCTGGACCAACAAGAAAGGTCTTACTCTAACGCTGATCCTGATTGTCGAATGCAGCAAATCTTATGGGGTCTAGCTGTCATTTTGTATTTAACTTTAACTTTTTACTAAATTTCTCACTTCAGTTTTTCATAATTTTCAGATAGGTTTTGATCCATTCTGATGGTTCGAGAAGTAGTTTTATTACGTATTTGTTATTTTTATGCTATTTTTCTTAATGTTTTATTTTCCTTAAATTTGTTTAAAGCCACTCATCTTTTACTAATCATATCAAGTCAAATTTTCTTAAAATTTCCTGAATGTTTTAATTTATTAATTCATTATCACTGCTGTCATTTTCATTTATTACGGCAGGTGGAGCTGTTGTGGCAACGTGAATTGCAAAGCATCTTGTTTTTCTTATATTTACATGCATTTGTGGTTCACTGTTTGTTTGACAATCGACAGTTGCAACTTAAGTAGCTCTGACCGGATCCAACCGATAGGAGTTTGACAGCCTCCCTGACACTGACAGTCTTGTCGGGTGGAACATCGCTTTCATTGATTTGTACACTTCCAGCAGCCTGTAGATCAGCACGTGTCCACCATCCCTTTATAATACCTGCCTTGGTGCCTACTTTGTAAAACCCGTCACTTTCCTCTAAGATTAAGGATTAAGCCTTCGGTTTTCGTATGATTTTGGTTAAATTCCCAACATTAATGATGTCGTAAGTTTTCAGCAAGTAGTATTCTCGGTCAGTCTTTCGGCAACCAGGTTCTTTAGATTTGGCTAGTTTCAGTTCATTGATGATACCATTATATTGAGAGAGTGACCAAGGCCGATGGGAGGGGTTGTTGCTGTAAAGGGTTTCAAGGGCTTCTATGTATTTCTGCTCCAGTTTTCCAAGTTGTAGCTAGTTGACAAGTGCAATTGATTCCGAGCTATGTAGTTATACAAATGGCATGACAAAAGGTTAGCTAACTAAAAACTTGTAACGATTCTCCAAGCAGAATTTTATTCTAAGTCAAGTATCATTTCTCAAAATTGATCAAAACCTATCTGAAAATTATGAAAAACTGAAGTGAGCTAGACCCCTTAAGATTTGCTGCATTATACAATCAGGATCAGCGTTAGAGTAAGACCTTTCTTGTTGGTCCAGCGTTGTACTACTTTTCCAATGAGGCCTTGGCATTGTAGTACTATGCCAGAAATTCTTGGAAATGTAGTCCAACGCTGCTTTGAAACGAGCGTTGTACTAGTTTTCCAACGTTGTACTACAATGCCAATTGGACTACTTTGCTACAACATATATATATTGACAATATATATATATATGCGCCTGTAAATCGCAGAAGACGAAATAAAAATAGTTTTTGTGAAAACAGGTATTTTGTTGGAGTCTAGGTGAAAAAATAATCCACAAATATGATCATTGCAAATTTCTTCTATGCCAATTAAATTTAATCTAATCCGTTTAATCTTTAAACAATTAGGACGAAGCGGAAATGCTACACAGTAACAATAAAATCGTCATCCGTGGAAACTATGATGGCCCAATCATCTGGATCCGGGTCATAAATATGACTTCGAAAAAATGGGTGACGTTTCACCAATCCAGGAAAATATCTTCGGGCAATCATTCGAGCTCTATCCGATTCCAGTCTCAGCTGAACATTATTGTCGGAATAACTGTATTCTAGCAGATCCAAATTCACTCCGGCCTCGATCAAACTTTGTCGGTTCTCAACCAAACTCAGAAGTACGTCCTTCAGCGGAAATTCTGACAATCCCACAACCAGATGTTGCAAACAGGGAAATGAGCCCAAGATCGCTCCAAGTGACTTTCGCAAAACTGCGCTGAAATGAATCGGGTGTTGCTGAAATCGGTCGCAAATACACGCAGTTTTGAGGACGGAATGGAAAGGCATCAAAAACCGCAAATAGTCTAGGTATCTATTTAAGGCCTGAAAATTCAGTGTCTGATCACGGGAATAAGTAGCACTTAGGCACAAAAAAGAGGGACATTTGAGGACTGAATTGGGAGAAATCACTCTAGACAGTTCAACTGTGCAGTCATGAACCGTTAGGTACTGAAACTCAGAGCCAACCCGAAATCCAGCACTCTCGCTGGCAAGATCAGTCCTGCTCAACAGCAGATCTCGTAAAAGAGGACAGAAAAGTTCACAGTTCAATTGGACATTTGCCAAAGAAAGACGAGTGACACCGTGTAGCATCCTAGAAAAGGATAAACCGGAATCCAGCGATGGATTACCTGAGCTGGAATTCTCTAATTGTGGCTGGAGGAGGATGATCACCTGAGAATCCAAACCTGGATAACATTCCAGTTGGAGAGATTGAAGATTTGGCCAATCAGGCGATCCTTGAGACATCGAACTCTCCGAAACAAGGCAACCCTTTGGAGCCCTAATAGTAATACTAACCGTTTTAAGACGACGGACAAGATTTCCAAGGCAAGCGCGAATAAAATCGGTTTCAGGTGATTTGACAGTGACAACGGCCACCAAATGGATTAGATTTGGATTCCTAGCCAGAACATATGCCAGAACGATCGGATCCACTTCCACATTTAGAGAGGTAAGAGTGCCAGATCTAGTGAGATTCTGAAAAATAGGAATCGGTAGTTTCGTTCCATAAATGCGCAGACTTTGCAGTCTGGGAAAGTTGAACTCTACTGGTGAAAATTCTTCCACGGGGGAGCTGGAAAAGGACAGTTCTTCCAACATCGGGCAATGCCGACTAAGAGAGACTAAAAACGACGGAGTTAATCCGCAATGGGGAGCAATTAATTGCTTCAATTGGCACACTTCCGATCCAAATTCTGCAAAAAGACTTGCGCGGGAGAACGGTACGGCTTCGAAACCAGGCAGCACTGACGGGAAGAAAGGATGTAAGCCCGACCTTCCCATAAATTCCCCGTCGCCGATATGCTCGACCAGCATTTGCGAAAAAAAGACGGCGGGACGAGACTCAGAGGGTGCAAAACGTTGGACCATCAGTTCGAACTCTTGCCTGCTTAGCTTTTTCTCGGGAGTAGATTCATCATAGAGAAGTTTTAGGGACACATTTCGTGGCAACGCTTTCAGTTCCCGCTGATTTCTAGGATCCTGTAAGCGGACTCCCAGAGTATGCAGATTTGGAAAGGCGTCGCCAATTCTGGTCAAAACGGACTCACTAATCGGACTGAGCAGGTAGCGCTCTTTCAGTCCACGAAATCGATTCACAACCCAGGTCAAAAGATTGCCTGTTGAGTCCTGGATTTCTTCAATGAAACAGATTTTATATGCGCTAACAGGGTCACTGTTGTTGTTGTGGACAACTGCTATCCCGCCAACGATCTAATAATTTATACTGGAATACGACTGAGTGACGAGCTGTCGAAATTCTTCGACGCCACGGAAACAGACGGAGAATGTCCACCAAAAGATGATCAGGTAGATTAAGCAGGGGACAGGATTCCGCATTATCAGGCATGGCTGGGCGGACGAACCTGAAACAAATGAAAGAATAAAAAATCTAATGTCATCTAAGCATATATACGTAGTTTCTAATCGAGAGTCAAGACGACTCAGAAGTTAATCTCCAAACTGAAGGGGAGGCTACTAAAATCTACTTGCCACGACTTTGTCTGATTGGCCTACCTTGTTGCACACGAGATATAGAGCATAGGTGTGGTCGAAAAATATCGGGAACTGAGATCTTTACTGCCCTCAATCAACACAGAATCGAAGTTTTGCAACAGCGTTAATTGGATTTTTCAGTAGGTTTCATATGGTTCTTGTTTCATAAGTGCAACGGGCATATTTAGACACAATCTGTAAATTAATCACTAATTAATAATCAAATACGAACTCTCTAATTAACCCTAGTTAAGACAGAGAAATACGTAGACGTATTACTTTAAGAATTACGTATGCATATTGCTGTCAGTTTAAGTTTAGGAAAAGTGAGCATCTTTCGTCTGTTTTCGTAACTCAGCGCCTGGCTGCAAAAACTAGTTAGTGTAAACATAACGTTCATTCCAAGAACAGCCAGACTAGTCATACTTTGGATTCTTAGAATTTAAGCAGGATTACTTCGAATTACTAGTCTATCATCCAATAGCTAACTGCGATCATTATGCTTGTGTAACCGGCTATTTTAGACTCGTAGCCGATTACCAGGGAGAGACCACAAACACAACTGCATACACCTTTTTATTGAATTGTTTATAAGTGCGATTACAAAACAGCTTCGGACTCGAACGCCGACCTGACTCTTACTCTAGGCTCTTTACTCTCAGCCTGTACACAAACTCTAGGTCTTAATCCAGCCTCTACAGAAACTCATAAAAACCCTAACGCCGGTACTTCAACGACTCGACGTAAACTCTACAACACACAACACAAAACCGAACGCAGTGACTCTATCGCACTGCGATCCCTAACAGCCACTATCACCGGGCTGTGCTGCAGCTAAGCAAATAGAATGGCTTGCGCTGACCCCATAAGCCTATTTTCGCAGCCTATTTATACTCTTTTGCAGTCACACCACTTTCTAAGAATAGAAATGTGACATTTCCGAATTCGCCGAAACACCCAGTTTTCCTGGACTTTCGCTGACAGAAAATGGAAAACAACTCCGCTTACGTAAATGGCAGGTGCAGATTAATGATATGATATCAAATATGATTATTATTATTATTAAAATATTATTATATTATTATATTATTATTATATTATTATACAAAATATTATTATGTTATTATTATCAAAATGTAGATTATTTTGCAACTGTTTTTGTATGCTTGTGTGTTTAAAGCTTAAAAACAAGCGCTGCGTCGCAAGATTTGTATCTGTCTCGAGCTTTTAAACAGGATCATAGTGGGCGAATTTTTTGATTCTGTGCGCTTGCCATACTCGTATGTATTAGGGTGTGACAGGACCATGAAGCGGGCCTGCGACGACGCGATACCTGCCCGTCTCGAGTTTTAATGAGACCGCCCGGCCCGAGTTTTCTTTTGCGCCTGGCTGCGTATTTGTAAAATGCACACACGCTTAATGTAAGTAATTTTATTTTTATTCAGTTGTATTAAAGCTACCTTTTGGTTAGATGGCTGATCGCCATGTTGAAGGCGTTTATAGGCAAGCTCTGAGCCACAGAACGAATAACAGATTTCATCACAGTGGACAACGAATTCCTACAAACGTGGTTATTTATTCGGGAAACCTTCCCACGGCATCTTTTGCATTTGACTGTGGAAATTCGGATTCCATGCCGGGTGCGGACGTGTTTCTTCATCTTTTCAATTCTGCGAATTGCTGTAGTCTGATTAGCTACGTATTCACAGTATGAGCACTTCAGAATTTGTGAGCTTGTGCTAACCGACATAGCGCCGAGTATATCGATTTCGTCGCTAAACAAACAAATTAGGTAATTACGAAATATTATCAATTTTCGAAATTTAAAAAATGTCTCGAAAGTTGAAAGTCTCGAGAGTATAAATGTCTCGAAATACTGAAATATATGCCATTGTTTCCAAAATTATAAAGATTTCAAAACAAATTGTGCCGATTTTTAAATTTCAAGTTTACTAAGCGCGGGCAGTGTGGGGAGGGGTGTGAGTACCCAAAATCCAAAAAAATTTCAAAAACTGCTAAAGATCGCAATGTTAGATCAAGTTTTAGGGACGTTTTGCATTTTTAGGTCGATTTGGGCGTTTTGAGCGAAATTTTGACATTTTTTGTCAATTGAAAAACCTGGGCGAGTGGAAGTTCAAAACATGCGGAGCGGCGGGTCGAACCCTCACCTAGTTCAAACACACTTATAATGGGAGTACATATGTCCAAAATCTGATACAATGTTATGAAGAACGATGAACAATGTTTTTTATTTGTTAAAATTTTAACAAAAAATATCACCCATCCCAGGACAACTCATTGGTCCGACTTCTATATATGTATCGATAGCGCACAGACAGGGCATGTCATATGCACAAAATGGGTTACCTAGAGTTTGTGTACAGGCTGAGTAAAGAGCCTAGAGTAAGGAGAGTCAGGTCGGCGTTCGAGTCCGAAGCTGTTTTTGTAATCGCACTTATAAACAATTCAATAAAAAGGTGTATGCAGTTGTGTTTGTGGTCTCTCCCTGGTAATCGGCTACGAGTCTAAAATAGCCGGTTACACCAAGCACTTAATGATCGCAGTTAGCTATTGGATGATAGACTAGTAATTCCAGTAATCCTGCTTAAATTCTAAGAATCCAAAGTATGACTAGTCTGGCTGTTCTTGGAATGAACGTTATGTTTAAAAAAGCTAGTTTTTGCAGCCGAATTTATGAGTATTGGAAACAGACGAAAGATGCTCACTTTTCCTAAACTTGTGACAATGACAGTAACATACGTGAAGAAATATCGTAATACGTCTACATCTCTGTCTTAACTAGGGTTAATTAAAGAGTTCGTATTTGATTATTAATTAGTGATTAATTTTGGAGATTGTGTCTAAATATGCCCGTGCACTTTTGCATCGAGAACAATATGAAACCTACTGAAAAATCCAGCAACCGCTACTGTACCAAACTTCGATTCTTGTGTTGATTGAGGGCGGGTAAAGATCTCAGTTCCCGATATTTTTCGGCCACTACTGTATACATATATAAAATAGTGTGCAACAAGGTAGGCCAATCGATAGAAGTCGTAGGAGAGTAGATTTTAGTAGCCTCCCCCCCACTTTGGAGAGTGTCTTCTGAGTCGTCTTGACTCTCGATTAGAAACTACGTATATATGCTTAGATGACATTAGATTTTTTTATTCTTTCATTTGTTTCAGGTTCGTCCGCCTTGGCCTACATGCCTGACAATGCGGGATCCTGTCCCCTGCTGTCTACCTGATCATCTTTTGGTGGACATTCTCCGTCTGTTCCGTGGCGTCGAGTTTCGACTTGTCGTCCTTCAGTCGCTGTTCCAGTATAGAATTATTGGATCGTTGGCGGGATAGCAGTTGTCCGCAACAACAACGAGTGACCCTGACGCATATAAAATCTGTTTCCGTGAAAATCCGGAATAAACAAAGTGTCTCCGCGACCTGGGTTGTGAATTTCGTGGGCTGAAGGCGCTGCCTGCTCGGTCCGATTAGTGAGTCCGTTTTGACCGGAATTGGCGACGCCACTTTCAAATCTGCGTACTCTGGGAGTCCGCTACGAGATCACAAGAATCAGCGGGAGAACCTGAAATTGCCACGAAATGTATATACTTTTCTCTATGATGAATCTACTCCCGAGAAAAAGCTGGGCGAACGAGAGTTCGAACTGATGGTCCAACGTTTTGCACCTCTGAGTATAAAATCGCACAAGTCTTTTCGCAATGCTGATTCGGCCATCGGCGACGAGAATTATGGGAGGAGTCGAACTTCTCGACAAACCCGATCGAATTCTGCCTGGTTTCGAGCTCGCTGCACATTCTCCGCGTCTTTTTTTGCAGAATTTGGATCGGAAGTGTGCCAATTGAAAACTTGGTGGTGCTCCCCATTACGGATTGGTGCTCCGTCGTTTTTAGTCTCTCTTAGTCGGCATTATGAGAACTTGTCGCTTTCCAACTTCCCCGTGGGAAAAGGAATTTTCACCAGTAGAGTTCAACTTTCCCGAATTTCTAGGAGTCTGCATTTATGGAACGAAACTACCGATTCCTATTTTCAGAATCTCACTAGATGCAACTCTTACCTCTAAATGTGGAAGTGGATCCGATCGTTCTGGCTAGCGGCTAGGAATCCAAAATCTAATCCATTTGGTGGCCGTTGTCACTGTCAGATCACCTGAAATTGCATTTTTATTCGCGCTGCCTTGGAAATCTTTAAAAATCGTCTTTAAAACGGTTAGTGAGCCACTATTGGGAAGCCAGAAGAGACGCGCTGTTTCGAGAATTCGGTAAGGATCTCGCCTGATTGGCAAATCTTCAATCTCTCCGACTGGGAATATTGGGTTTGGATTCTCAGGTGATCATCTCCTCCAGCCCTGATACGAGGAGCCGCTCGAGATGATCCATCGCTGGATTCCGGTTTATCCTTTTTGGATGCTTGCAATTCGTCACTCTTCTTTTGGCAAATGTCCAATTGAACTGTGAACTTTTCTGTCCTCTTTTACGAGATCTGCTGTTGTTGGCGGACGTGTT
>JASAND010003295.1:0-44502 GCA_030248195.1 Trissonchulus latispiculum | reverse complement strand
AATTCACATCGATTCATATGTCAACCCAACATGCAAGCGAAAGCAGTTTCAGCAGAGAGCATCCTTCAGGAATTTTATAGTTCCATAGAATAGAATGAATTTCTTTGCATTTATTGAATAGCATTAACAAATGTTCTCATGTCAATTGGCTTTAGTGATAGCTTTCCATTTTTCACCATTCTTAGCGCTAGAATTCAGTGTCACTGAGAAAAAATACTATTAAAAGATACTTGCAAATTGACAGGTCACAAACCGATGTGCGATTGCAATACCAGACAGCCCTTCCCGATCGTTCTTAAACACTGCGTACATGCTACAGATAATTAGCTGTTTCATTGTACTGTATTGTATTCTACATTCAAAGTTTATTATATCTCAAAATTGTGCTGAATGGTTTTCAGAAATGTTCTGGTTCGTCCCTCTCAAGTGACGTTTTCGCAAAATCAGAAACAGCAAGACCAAATTTTAGTAATAGCACACCTTTAATAAAAATTACAATAAACTCCGTTTGCCAAAACTGTTAACATTCCCCACGTGAAAAATAATAGCCACCGCAAAAATAGCCCCAGTTCACAATGTTCACTCAGTCTGCAATTCCTTATGTTTGAACGTTTTGTCACTTTCGGTTCTATTGAACTTGCAGAATATAGAATGAATATTATCCACGAAACTGAAACTCGGCGTGCTTGACCGTAATAGTCTGTATAAAGCTTCAATCACTAAGCCAAACAACTGACAAACAGAAATAAGTGAAGTTCCCACCTGAAATTGAAATATTATTCATTACGTTACAACGATGCAAGCTTTAAAGCTCAGGAACTTTATTCAAATTGCATCTTATTGTCTAAAATCTGGTGTATACTCGTCTGTTTGGCTGTTTGTTCGTTTGGGTGTTTGAGTGTAATAAAATTTTCAACACTCCTCAACTTTTTTTATAGACACCTTCATGTGGACAAAAGGAAAAATTCATTGGAATTGAGTCTATGCCCAAACGGACAAGTATAAACCTGGCTTAAAGCAGACCTTACAGTGAACACAGCATTCAGAGCTTTCATTTGGCTTACCCAAACAGCAAGTGTTCCACCAACAGTTGCCGTTACTGACGCAATATCTTGTTTTAAAACCTCTTGAATCATTTGGACTCTCAGTGTTTCAAATGCCATATAAATCGTCGTATTTTCTCGGCATTCACTTAGAGTCCTTAGACATTTGTTTGACTGCAATCTAAATAAGAGATTGCAAGTAAACTGTTCTCACTACCTATTCCAACGACTTTACAAACCAAACTGTGAGCATACTGAATGTCAAACTTTCTTATCTGAATTTGTGATAGCGTATCCTCGTTATCTATGCCTAACTGGGAAAACAATAAATATTTTGATGCCATACTAAACAAACTCAGGATGCTCTCATAATTCACCGCATTTCCATCGTGCAGACTAGCAATCCTTTGGAACACAAAGCGATTTAGTATTCTGAAAACACTAGAAACAACAAAAGAGCTATCTGGAATATTAGAAACTTTTTAATCGCAATGTTATGCACAAAAAACAATTAGGAAAGTTAAACCATGAGGTTCTGTTTCATGTGAAACTGGTACTCATAGAAATTTCTATATTCCAATTTTTGCTCAATATTATGTTCAAGCTAAAATTTGACGTACTAGGCGCAGACCATTAATTGACAGTTTCAGAATTAGCATTTATTTCATAGGTATATTGCCAATTATCATTCTAAAGAAAGACGTACCGAGAGCAATTATTATTGCTATCGTACTGAGTACCTTTCACAAAATTTAACTTCGGCCTACTGCTACATCTCATGCTATTTTTCGTTATACCTATATACTCTTTATAATGTAAAAACCTACTGTGAATAAGACACCGTCTTGGCATAAAACGACTCATCGCATGCAGGTAGACATTGTTGATGGCAGGCAGCTGTGATCTCGTGCTCCCCTGGATCCAAGCCATACTGTACAAACGGAATTGATATACACTCAATATGATCGGCAAGTGAACACGTAGGCACTATACCTTTGGTTACGTTTGTAGTTAAGACTGACTTGCAGTTAGCACATGAAGGTTTGAATTTATTTTGTTGGCGTTGCAAACTATCTAGGATGCAGTTGAGGATGCAAGCTTGAACGCTGAAACCCTGTGTTCCATCACATTTCCCAGATTTCGTGTTTAGTCTGACTGTATTCACAAGTCGTAGCCCTAAGTGGGCGAAGGTGTTTGGCAATATGTTAATTAATTCTCCAGTTATTAGACCCGAAGGGTGAAAAAGGGCTAATGTTACCCCATTGTTATGTGGCATACAAAATTGGGTTTGCAGGTCATCGATTATATTGAAGCTAATCAAGATACCTGAAATGTGAAAAATGTACTGACATACACGAATATGTGCCAAAGCCACGTGTCGCTACCATACCGACAGCTAGCGGCCTTCATTACAGCCCTCGACACGCCATGTGCCATGGTTATTGTCCGCGGACCGGGTGGACCACTGACAGAAACCTCACCGGTCCACTATACTCCAGCCATGCGTTTTCTAAGAAAATCAGAGAGCAATAGCACAAATTTAAAATCTACCACTAATAATTGATTGCTGCGAAAATAGCTCGTTCGCATTTTATGCAACACTATTTTCCAATAGTCAAAACATTCATACTATTGTTATTACTACGATGACGGTGCCGATATATGTATTTAAGCAAGCAATTCATTCGAATTTCACAGAAATTCCTTGTACTGTTCTGAACATTCATGGTTGTTTCTTGGAATGTCAAAACACTTTTCAAAAATAATCATTATTGCAACAGTGTCTTATTTTTCTATGTAGTACTGGAAAATTTTTGATGAAGCAATTTAATTGATATATCCTGTTGACTGCAAGTATTAATAACATAGCTAATGCCAAAGCTGTGAATTCATCGATGTCACTCCTACTTTTAGAGCATGATAATAACAAAGTAGAATTGCTAGTTTGACAATGTAATGCAATTTGCATTTTTCATCAACATAAATAATGGGGGGCTGAGAGGGGGCCGGGCAGGCTGAAACACTTCCCGGCTGGGCTGTCCGTGCCAAAAGGTTGACCCATGCAGGGCCCTGATGCTTCAAATACTCGCGTTGATTATTTAAAAACCAAAGAAATACGCACTAAAGCTAAACCATGTAATCTTTAAATCAGCCATGTTTTTTCTTTGCAGAATATACAATAGCTATTCATTACAAATGAAATAGTTATTTACACATTTTAGGTCAGTAGCATAACAAAACTTATCTCACCACCTCTCGTTCCAGCAACATTTTGTGTAAAACTTCTCAAAACCGGAGAAATTCCCACTGGTGAGACAAATATATCACTGTCCTTGCAGCAATCAGTTTTATCGAGTCGATATCTTTCAGTTTCACATGAAATGACGACTTCATCACAGCTATACCATACTTTTTTCATGAAGGATATTATTGTCTCGTTTGTACTTTCTATTGTTTTATCTAGTAAACGAGCTGCATTGATTGCGTCCATGAGATAAGCTGCACTTTTGGAGAACACATTCTGGTATCCAAAATACTTGGGACAAGAGAAAGTCATTGCTAATGCTACGTCAATTGCCGTGGTATGAGTTTCATTTAAAAAGGCAGAACTTTCTATGAACTTTTTCATTTTGTCGTGGTTATACCTGTAAACATAAGTATACCGAGAATACAAGACCAAGCTTGAAGGACCTAGAAATAGAGTATATGAAACTTAGTATCTACTCATTATTCCGCAACAGCAAACATATTCTTTAGCAGTGCCCAGTCACTCACGCAAATTGAAAGTAGAGTAGTGATAGCTAACGGGCTGTCCACTATTTGCTCTTCAATAGCCTTCTCCTGTTTAGAGTGAGTCTCCAAGTGAAAATTTTAACTGGTCTGTAGCTTGCAAATGGAAATGGTTTTAAACACCGAATGCATTTGAAGCAAGAAAATATCGTGGTTTAACATTTTCACAGTCTGTTTTCCGGAACTTCAGTAGGTGTCAATTGCTGACATTTGCATCAAAAAACCATTTTGAATAATAATCAATTCTACTTTAGAATTCTGAACTGGACAATGTCTAATGTGTGTGCGTGCACCCAATTAAAAAAATATGTGCGTGTAAAAATTAAAGAAACTGGAAAAATATAATAGATGTGAAAGTGTACAAATGGTAAAATTTACCTAGAATTGACCCCGATGGCTATGCGAGGCAAGGGCAAACTGCTTTCAACAGTTTGAGAGTGGACAGTTAACTTTTCTTCATTTGAATATGATTCCACCGTATCAGCAATAGAGTACGCTCCAAGAAGCAAGCAGAGTCCAAACACCAATATCCAGAAAATGCTAAGTTGATATGGCCCTGCAAGTACTTCTTTAACCCCATGAACGTTGCACCGTTCGCATCGCTTTTCGAACACCAATTCTGATTCTTGCATCTGCAGCCGCTCCAGCACTCTAATGTCAACAATAACGTTGTTCTAAATGTCCATAAGTTCCAATGGAAAGTTTATTTTAATATCGGGTGCCTCTAAGAGTGCTATATGTCAAAGAACGTCAACAGTCAATGGGAATACTAGCGTTTTGTGCTTGTAAAAGATAGATTCCTGATTTAAGTGCTGCCACCTGCTGATTGAAGATTGAAATCTGTTCAGCACAGACGAATCGATCGCTTGTCAGTATTCTAAGAAATTAAGACGAGTCATTTCAGTTGGCATCACAAACTATGGAAATGCCAAAGCTTGGTAGACTCAATCTCATGGTTCGTTTAATCTGATGGAGTTTGCAGTGAAGCAATGATAATCTTGTGTAGTGAAACGCATTTATTTCTTGAAAAGAAAATTAATTAATTACTTATTTTACAAAAGCTAACAGTGTTGTCAGATTACTTTAGGGTTATTTAAATGTGTTTTCTTTGAAATGTCTTTCAATTGGCATAAACCGAAACCATGGATTTTTAAATAGGCTTCGCAATTACAGAACCTTAAAACTGTAATGATTTTAAACGCAAACTTTCACAGCACTTTCGTGAATAACTTTGTATAAAAATGGTTTGGTCATAGCTTCCGAATGTTCCTCGGCACATGATGGAATGAATCGGCATTACTGAAACAATTTAATACAGTCATACTATTCCTGCTTCAAGTTCATGAGCCAGGCTTTTCTGGTTTAGTTTAACCCCTTCAGGGACGTGGAAATACTTCTACATTATCTCAATTTAACAGCTGCTGAAGATTTATGTCAACAATAACTCCGTGGACTTTTGGAAGGCAACAAAGATAAACCTGCAGGAATAATATTTTGAGAAATCACTATCATCCTACATAGAGTACACTGTACCTAGATAAGGAAGCTAGGCTAGCTATTGTACTTAAAATCTACAAAAGCTAAGGTTTGGCAATCTAATTCCAGCAACCGCGCATTACACTGAAGTTATTGTTATTTCAGAAGTATGTGATTATGGATAGCATAGAATCAACAGTAGTAGTCTGAACCAATTCTAGATCGCAACGAAAGCAAAAGCGCGGATTTTTCTAGTTTCGCTGTCGACCTAAGGACTGGCCATTTAGCTATTCTTGATGTCCAGAGCAAACCCTTCTCACATTACCAGCCGGCATATTTCTGATCTGTGTTTGTGTAACTGGCATACGCATACTAAAATGCGTACTGTAGACATAACAGTAACTAAAAGTGTGCAGTGGAATAATACTAGATGCATTCACGAGCCGCAAAATTGGTTAAATACATATAAGTTGAGACTATGTTGTAATCATACTATCGTGACATAAATTACTGATTATTCAACAAAAATTCAGTAGAAGTGGCAAGATATCAATGAAATGAATAGAAGTAATTAAAGCTAATTTATTAGTGTAATGTTAAATGTTCAGGTAGTGTCAGCATTACCATAACATAACGTACGTCGAACACAAGAAAATGCCAGATACATAAGTTACTACTAAGCCAAAACAGTGCCAAAGACGTAATGTTATGATATGACATTTTAAGCAGATTCTAGTACCACGTATTTTGTTTATTTTTGCATTTTCTGTATTTTGCTTTTGCTTATTATGAAGCTATTTTGAGACAGTGCTTTAGTAAATCCATAAGCCTTAAGCCTAGCTTAGAGAACAACAAGGCAAACCCCATTACCTACGTGACTTCCTTAGCTGTCTCTGCTATGATAGGAAAAGAAATAGCTAGAACCAAAACAACTTGTCAACGCTACAATTAGTTCTGTAGCAAAATGGCTAACATTACGTCAAAGCAGTAACTGATACTTTGTAAATATCAATTAAGGTCATTAACTGTCATTAAATGTCAATTATATATTTAAACTATTTCATAAATCTTCAAATATCCCTGGTAATATTTCATATCGGCAAACGTCAAACAATCACTGTTATACATGTCCCCAGTTCTGTATACAAATAGTTAGCATCTTTGGACACAACATGGCCATAAACAGTCAGTGCATTCTGCCTACAGATATCCTATCTACGCCTAACGTTTGATCTTTCCGTTTACAGACAGCAAAACTGCCCATCAGTTACGATATATATAAGATGAAGATATCTTAGCGGGACATATCTGATTGCCACCTTATGGATTTATGCTGAAGCTCTATTTCTTCAAACTGAAGCATAACAAGACTTTCGGAAAAAAGATTTTTGTGAATCATTAATTTCCAAAATTCTCTGCAAAAGTTCCCATTCCGCTTGCTTCCGTCGACAGAGAAAATTATTTACATATATACTATTGAGCCACCTTGCCTTCCGAGCATTTAATGTTAAGGATTAATCGTGTTAAGGACTTAGATTTCTGAAAAGGATTAGGCGTAAGTAGGATTAGACGTATGAAGGATTAAGCAACGAGTCACACTCATACCTGAACAGAAGGGCAAATTGCACTGACACTTGTGAAAGCAATTCTGGGCACCCCTTGTGAGAACGATTTTTAAGCGTACTCTTGAAAATTATTTATCATCGTTTTTTCTCGTTTTTGAACAAACAACAGCGTTTTTAGCAGAAACAAAACTTTTCGGGTGGTTTTTAGTAACAAGTACTGATTTAAATTTAAAATTCCGACAAAGCCGGAAAATGTTTGGAAATTTTAGTCGTAAAATCTATTTTTAGGGCAATTTTCTTACTCCTTGTGGGAGCAACGCACGGGACCATACAATACAGTTGAGTACCCAGAACTTCCTTACTTTCTTACTTAGGAACTTCGTCCAAATTAGAAGCGTATATTACTACCGTAGTTTGCTTTGAAAACGTATAACAAAACGTTTGTAACGACCGTAGTAACAACAACCGCATGTTATTAAGTTTTTATATGTCTTATGTCTTTTCTAAAGGCTGCTGCATAGCCTGCTCAGTTTTGCTTAGTGTTTTGTACCGCACTGCATGCACGTAATTTAGTGCTTATTCTAAGATTCAACAGTAGAAACTGGTTCATTGAAAAGCGTAGATACCTTGTCAAACCGTATATACGGTAGAAATTATACGGTTGAAATATACGAATTCAATTTGGACGAGGTTCCTTCGTCCCAGCTCACTTTCTCTAATATACCAGTACTTAGTCGCTCTAAATAGCTTCATGTCTTGAATCACGAATTCAGCATCGATGACTCTAGCTTTAACATGTAAGCATTATGACCCGAATCAGCGTGCATAATTGGGTAGGCTGTTCCTGCAGCTTTTGCAGATTATATTTGGAAGCTGAAAAGTTATTAACAGTGTTAAATATCAGCGCTTCAAGTGAACTCCGAAAGGTTAAAATCAGTGTAATAATCTAGTATCGCTTCTCGGGGGTGTGGCATAAGCGGTAGAGCGTTTTGCTACAAAACCAATGCTCGGCGGTTCGATCCCCGCCCTTGGCACTTTTTCCACATCTTTCAATCATGATTTCAATCGTTCACAATAGTGTAGTGGTTGTTACACTCTGGTGTGGTATAATAATATAAATAATCGACAAAGACAAAATAAAGCATCCTCAACAGTAAATGCTTCGCAAGATACTAGGGTTCAATAGATTTATGTAATTAATTTTCTCTGTCGACGGAAGCAAGCGGAATGGGATTAATTAAATTAAACTAATGATTCACAAAGTTTTTTGTAATAAATCTTGTTATGCTTCCGCTTGAAGAAATAGTTTAGCTCAAATCCCAACAATTAGATATGTCCTGTTAAATTGTCTTCATCTTAACCCGTAATCTGTCTTTTTGTGTTTGTCTGATGTCAGAAACTGTGTAGAACTGAGAGCTGATATTTAGTGACTGAACAGGAAGATAAAAGTTTCCAGTAAAGGGATACCCAGATATCGAGAATAATGTCCAGTAGCAACAATAGTATTTGTTGTTATGAAATTTAGCAGATGAATTTTATCGTTTCTATTCCTAGATTTTGTTGATTTCGTACCTAGCTTTTTCCAAAAAACCAACTCTTTTCAGTCTTGTCCTGAGTAGTTTTAAATGTAGTCCACTTCCTGTTCCCAAATATTGTACAAACGAGTTAATGTGCATGATTTCTTTTAACCTGTGAGTAGAGATGTTTCTTTTCCTTGCTTATTTTTTCAAATTTGCGATCTCCTTGTCATTAATTTTGTCCCACATAGTTTCATCAAAACCTTTCATGCTTTTTGAAGTTTCGCCCTAGCCATTTTGTTAAGGATCACCATTCTGGACTCCTAATCGTTAAAATATGCCACTTTTCTGCTTTAAACTACTGGCGAGTTTTGCATGCAATCGTAAAACACTGCTAGTTAACACTGCGGAGAGCGCCGTACTCAGTTGGGAAGGTAGCAAAGTCATCGATTATATTTGGCTCCATTGTGGTAGAATGTTTTGAGATGGTTTTAGAGTCGTTAATAAAATTTTCTGTCTGTATATATGTTTGTGTTAATGCCTGTATTTATGTTTGCTTCTATGCCTGTTTTGTGTGTATTATTTGTTCGTTTTATGTAGCCAACACTTACAAATGTTTTCTTAAACTTCCCGATTCTTTCCCTTTTTCATTTCCATGTATTTTCCTCAAACTGACTCGAAATAGTACCATAACTGACTGAAAAGAAGAAACGCAAAGTTGTGGTTAAGCATAACTACTTGTTTCAGTAACGCTTTCTATGACGTGATAAATGAAGTAAAATGCCGCCACTGAAGGCATGAAAATTCGAAGGCTTGAAACCAAGATTTCTGGAGTTCATATACCAGTGTGGACGTCATAATTACTGTCACGTTTATAATACGAAATAATCATCGTCAATACAGTTCCACACTATTCGTTAAACTTTACTATACGCTTAGCTGTGTCAGATCGACTTAGACCTGTGCATTTCACTGACTTTAGCTGCAGTCCAGTTCAGCCACAAAGTGATGCTCAAACGTAGTTTCAGTCAAACTTGTGCTTCGTGTATCGGCGGAACTGAAGGCTTTCGATGTGGCGGAGTGATCGGTCTCCAAGTGCTCAAACTCTGGTCATAGGAACTTTTCTTCATAGAATCACCATTCCAACTGATTTTGTTCATATGGAGAAAGGCAGAGGAGTTTACAGCGGCATAAATGAAAGGTAGGGCATGAATTAAATATTGAGAAGTTGCTGATAACGTAGAATCATTGTCGTGACTACCCCAAATACTCCAAATGGCCGACAGCCAAAATGGTGACCAACAGATCAGATAAAGAGCTAACTGTATGGCGCTCCGCTTGGTGGCACTGCTGTGACGCCAATAGCGCCGTCTAGCTGTCTGAACGGCTGAACAGTGCCGGCGAACATGATGCAATATTGACCCGTAGAAAAATAAATGTAATAACGTGGGTGCACAAAATCCAATTAGAAACATACAGCTAAAATAAGATTCGGTTGTTACCTTTGGTGGCAGAAAAAGACATTTTGTCGCCAGAATAACCCGGTAATCGTCAGCATGAAGAATCAGAGCATATATATTGCTTTCCTGGAAAACTGGAATGGATACTAATAAGGATATGACCACATTGATACACAGTACTAGATAGACGTTTAGTGCAGCTGACACGCGTCTTAGACCGAGGGCAAGGCGCGACTGACAAACTTTGACATAACAGTGTGCACTCATGGTGAGCAGTAAAAAGTTGGACAATAGTTTGTTAAGATTTTCCAGCATCCACTGCAGTTTACATACCAAGTATCCCAACGGATAGTGACCATTGGACATGTCCAATATGATTATAGGAATAGCCAACAGAACCAGGAAATGAACCAACGACTGACAGAAGGCATACTTTAGGATCGGGCGACGTCTGTTTACCAGACTTAGAGCGGAACTGGTTTGTTTACATCGACGTCTGATCCAAACTTCCCGTGTAAACAGGGCCAGAGCGCGAAGATTTCCCAAAACACCGATCGCTCCGATACTGGCGTAAAAGCAGGAGAGCGGTGTATAGTTTTCCACCAGTGGGGGCAGATTGTAGACTATCAGAGAGGTCCAATTAGTTATGGCATCAACTTTAATCAATTTCAACTCATCCATCAGTAAAAAACTTAAGTCTGAAATGGAGAAATCACATGAATAAAGTATTGAAAATTATGACCTAACGATTGATAGTTGCAAAACCTTTAACTCAATTTTCGCGTGCCACAGTTTTCTTTGCTAATTGACAGTTAATTCTGCGTTGCAGTACAATAATACTGCATTAGTGCATACAGTAATGAGCTTCGATGTTTGTCGTAAAAAGCTAATGCACCTAAGGTAAACAGTGTTTGCACCTTGCAGTAGCTTTTAGATAATAGGAACTTGGCTGTCAAAATAGCCTTTGGCTAGGAAATGCTTTTGCCTCTGTTTGTCAAAGGATAAACATCATCAATATGTTGCTAATTAGCATCCTAATAACATCACCATTGACAGCCAGGACTTTGCATACATCACCTTCACAAATAAATCATCACTTTATGAAACATAGATCCCATTAAAATGTAGAGAACTATTATCTGGCTAAATTGCATCATTTTTGATTTCTTCGCCAACATTGTTTTATTTGTTTTTGCTCTTTGCAGACCCGGATTTGATTTGAGTAGTTTAAGCAGGGGATTAATTTTTGGCCGATTTTTGATCTAAGGTTTCTTTCTTTTCCATCCATATTGTTTGAGTACGATATTACGATAGTATGCAATAATCAAATTATAATAATAAAGCAAATAATAATAATAATAATAATAACAATAACAATAATAATAATAATAATAATAATAATAGTAATAATGATAATGATAATAATAATGATAATAATGATAAAATCGCAAGCATTTCAATTCCCGTAATTTCGCTGTTTCTTTCACCGTATCAAATTTTTTGCACAAAAATGGTATTGCAATGAAATATGTCTATCGTAGCAAGATTGTAAAATTAGCAAGATAGTTATATTGCCACGAAATTTAGCAAGATTACTATCTTGCCAAAACTGTTGGCAAGACAGTAATCTTACCAGAACTTAGCAAGATAGTCATCTTACCAGTTTCAGCATGAAAGGTGTTTTCAATTTGGAAACAAAGACAGCCATTAACTACCTGTTTTATGCACTTCAATGAGTTTAATGTAAGGGAGTTGTCTTTAGCAAAACTTTAAAACTACCCATTGTGCTCTGTCCATATCACTGTTGACATAATAAATATCTGTAATGGAATTTGCTAAAGTTAGAAATTGAATGGAAAAATAAATAATAATATATTATTTCAGAGTTAACGGTGAAGACAATACAAATATTGATAACTATTTTGCCGCCAAAACCAATCACACAAATTAGTTTTATATGCACATGTATATTTAATTTTCCGCCTTTTAAAAACGATTTCAGTTTCATTTCAATTTTCATAATCATGACGTATATGATATTTGTTACTTAGTTACATTCGCATCGTAATAATGCAATTTCAATGCATTTTCTGTTAAAATATTATTTCAGAAACAATACCGAGCACAATGGTCAGTTTTAAATATTCGTTGAAAGTTCCCCCCTTGCTTTATACTCAGAAATGAGGTACACTAATAACTTTCTTTGTTTCCAAATTGAAAGCACCTTTCATACTGAAACTGGTAAGATGACTATGTTGCTAAATTCTGGTAAGATTACTATCTTGCCAACAATTTTGGTAAGATAGCAATCTTGCTAAATTTCGTGGCAAGATAACTATATTGCTAAAATTTTAGCCAGCTTACTATCTTGCCGACGTCGTAGCAAGATAACTATCTTGCCAATTTTACTAACTTGCTACCACATGCCTACCTCCCATTTGTTGCAGATCTGCTAAGAATATAAGTGTCGAAAACAGCCGAAAGATTGGAACATAAATTTTTTGGCCAGAATCGTGGATTGGACGCGCTGACAGTTTAGACTTTCAGTAACTTATGTGCACAGATGAAATTTTTAATGTGTAATATTTATAGATTCCACTCCATCTTAGGTTACTTCATCGTAATAGTCTTGATTGAAACCTAACAAAATAATTCCGAGGAAAGATTAAACCCCAAATACAAATTGCTCCTGAAAAATGCACGCTCAAATACAATAAATTAATATGTATTGTTAACTAATCCAAATTTATGCAAGGGAAAATATTCTAGCGTACCTAGCGGTTAAGTATGCAATACAACACCTAAATCCAAATGCGAAAATTGAGCGGAGACCACATTTTACCTAATAATTTGTAATGGAACAGCGATGTAATCCTTTCAAAACAAGCCTACATTAAAACAGGATGCAGGCTCCTGGATGTCACAAAATATTTGGTCAGTCACCAAGGTAAAAAGGATTTATGCAACTGCAAACTTGTACCTACTGTAGTTAGCGGTTCTGGAAAACTAATATGGATGAATGCAAAACATAACCAATAAAGGTAAAACAAACAGATGAGATAGGACTGATTTAGATCTCACTTGGTCGCGTAGTAGCAGTATTGATTTTGAAAGTCTTGAAAAATATATTTAAGAATATATATTCTAATTGAAATTATAAAATTGTATTGTAAATGCACTCAAATATAAAATTCAGGGTTGGCAAAAGCTATAACATAAACCTAGACTGAATATTTAGCAATAAAACCCTTTCATAATTCAGCAGACTAGCTATCAGAGGGAAATGCTTTGATTTGCATTTTTGAATGGCTGTTTTGAATCGGCGAAAAATAAACGGAAATTTTTCCTGCCCTATCTTTGGGGAAGGAAGATCAACTTGGAGCTTTTATAGCGCCACCCAGAAACTTGGGCAGGTGATGAGAAACTCGTTTACCTGGAGCAACTTCAAATTTGCAAATTTGCAACAAAGCTGCGAATAACACCATGAACCAACAACCTTTCAATTTTATGTACGTTGTCTGCAAACTATAACTTAATTTAGAAAACACATGCAAACAAAGAGGCCATGCGGAGCCTTTTTCAAGAAGACTGAATTTAATTGGTTTGCAATCACTCAATGTGAATTGCTTTGGATGTCGAAGTATCATGTTCTTAACATTCATTTTCAGAGGTTAGGTTTGAATGCTATTTAAACATTTATGCCAGAAAGAGCAGCGATCGTGCTGATAATTATTGGTTTGCAGGCAACACCGTCGGTAATAATACATTATGTAAATTGTTCTTAGGGCAGCACGATGAGCTTCTTTGGCATTAAAACTGCAAATGCGGTTATGACGTACAAAGCATTTAGAACGTCATAGTGCCGGGACTGTTATCGAAATTGCTTGGCCTACGTGATACTCGTGGTAGATTGACGTATTGTAGCACGTACTGTATGTAAAATTCCTGTCAATATGTAATTGGAGTAATTGAAGTGCTTAAGGCCTTTTCTGTATGTGATATTGTATGTCTAAGCAAATTTAAATCCTGCAGAGCAACGTGATGGCCACAGGGTAAAACCTTTTACTCGATATCATGTATTCTCTGCGAATGCCGCTGGGAATCATACGGATTAACACTTAGGTGGATAGGAACATATTGAAAGCTTAGTATCAGCTTAGTATCTCCATCCTGATGTAAATTTGCGGTTTTAAAACGAAGCAGTGAAATATGAACCAACAACTGAAAATGAGAGTGGATAATAATGTAAGATTAATTTGGATAAATGGTTTCCATCTAAATTGATTCCGTTTTAAGTTTACATAACTGTTAAATTAAATTAAATTAGTTTAAAAAAATTGTAAGTACGAGTAGTACCAACTGTTTAAACTTTATTTTGTTTCAATGCCAACATACTGCTCTTATACTCTTATACTAACATAGAAAAACATATTACGAATTTTTCGTTTCGTTTCGTTAACAACAATATCATGCTTAACTTTGATCCTCTGCAGATAGGTCTGTGCGCAAGCGCCCATTTGTTTCATATACAAAATTCTAAAAATCAGACATTGTTCCAGATTTCTGAATCATCAATGCTCATAGAACAAAAAATTGACCACAAAATATAAACTGAAGCTAAGCCGTTGGTTACGTATGTTATGGTACCTCCCACCCAAAAATCAAAACAAATCAGCTGGTAGCGAACAAAGCATAGTTTTTGCTCTGATAACACCGATCATACCTAGTGTCATACTCTTATCATTAAGCACTTTTGACATTATTCAGCAAGGAAGGGGGAAATGTTTCAGTGCTTCTAAGTCGTATTTTCTGTCCACAGCGTTTTATTCTGCCACTAGGCTCCATACTGTGCTTAAAATGTTAACGAATTATTGTAGCGTCTCAGACGCGGAAGTGAATGACAGTTTGACTTTCATGTGGATAAACTAATTTGCATAAGTAATTTGCATATTGTGTAATTGTGGGCCTATATAAAGCCCGAACTTTTGCTTGTCATTCAGAGTGCTTGTTCTCCAGTAAAGTTCCTTTTACCAACTTGTCTTTGCCCTTAACAAGCACTACATCTGGCGCACTGGGTGAAGAAGAGAAGGTCGCCGAAGACTGAAGATTCCGGAAGCTGAAGAAACCGAAGGTGAAGAAGACGAGGACGGAAGAGAAGAAGACGGATGGATCAGCTGCCTCTGCCAGCCCCTTTCTTGGCCCAGCCAGGGGAGCCCCCGGTGCCGTGGAAAGAGTGAGCCAGGACGTTCCAAACGTATCTGGTCGCCTCTGGGGCCTCGGTGGAAACCTTCCCGGAATCCCGCCAGGTGGCCCTCCTGTTGCATTGCCTGGGTGGTGAAGGGCAACGGGTGTATTACTCTTTACACCCGGAGGAAGCCCAGGTGTCCCTGAAGACGGTCCTGGAGCGGCTCCAATCCCACTTTGGGCCCCGGGAAAATGTGGTAGCGGCCAGGGTGAAATTCAGGGAGTGCGGCCAAGGGTCCCTACGGGTGGACGATTGGGTTGCCGAGCTTCGGCGGCTCATCGTCCCATGTAAGTACCGGGACCTGGAGGAGGAATTGCTGCGGGACCAAATCGTGGAGAAAACGGGAAGTCCTCGGACCAGGGAAAGGTTGCTCATGGAACCTGAGCTAACTTTGGAGAAGGCCATTTCGGTTGCCCGCCAGGTGGAGCAGGCTGTCTCCGATGCCAGGGCGATTTCCAAGGGAACCGGGTCGGGTGCCAAATCTGAGGCGCATTCCAGCGTCAATGCCCTCACGCCGCGGTCGGCGAATCCTGGGAAGTCCTGTGGTCCTGGGAGTTGCTATAACTGTGGGAAGTCCGGGCATCAGTCCAAGGATCCCAAGCGTCCAGCCCTGGGTGCGGAATGCCGATCCTGCGGGAAAAAGGGCCATTTCTCCCGGGTTTGCCGGAGCAAAAAGGTCCCAACGGGTAGCCCTAAACGGGAACGGCCGAAGAGAGGTGGCAGTGCCAGGGAGACTGGAGCCGCTTCAGTCGAGGTCCTACAGGCGGAAGTTTGTCCTGTGGGCGGTGCGGACCAACTGAGGTTGCGGGTCCAGGTCCAAACGGGTCGGTACAACCGGGACGTCCAAATGGTGGTGGATACAGGGAGTTCGAGGTCAATACTCCCCACCAGTCTGGTTCGGTCCCTATTCCCTCAGGCGCGGGTGCGTCCGACCCACCTCACAGCCAGAGGGTACGGCCAAAACGCCCTTCCAGTCAAGGGTGTCCTGGGGGCACGGGTCCAACACAGGGGGATGTCAGCCGAGGTGGATTTCCTGGTGATGGAGGTCCGGGACAAGCCTTTACTGGGCCTTGATCTGATCAGGAAGTTGGGCCTCCGAATCCAGGTGGTCCAGAAGTCAGAACAGTCAGCCAGGGCGGAAGTCAACTCCACCAGCGTCGATGGCATCAGAAGCCGATTTCCACGGAAGAGCTGGGTCCTCTTAGAGGATTCGAGCACAAGATCAGACTGAAGAGCGACGTCAAGCCAGTGGCGCACAAGCTGAGAAGACCGCCAGTGGCTCTCCAGGATCCAGCCATCAAGGAACTCAGAAGAATGGAAGAAGCCGGGATCATCGAACGGATCGAAGCGGCTGAATGGGTTCATCCGATGGTGGTCGTCCCAAAGAAGACTGATGAAGTCCGGGTGTGCTGTGATATGCGA
Organism: Trissonchulus latispiculum; assembly: GCA_030248195.1. NCBI lineage: Eukaryota > Metazoa > Nematoda > Enoplea > Enoplida > Ironidae > Trissonchulus > Trissonchulus latispiculum. The sequence goes on along the minus strand of JASAND010003295.1, from coordinate 27,984 downwards.
TCACTCAACCAATCGGTGATCGCTGATCAGTACCCATTGCCGACGGTGGACGAAATCCTGACGGATGTTGGTCGGTCGAAGTTCTTCAGCAAGCTGGATCTCCGGAAGGCCTACTTCCAGCTGATGCTCTCAGAAGAAAGCCGATCACTGACAGCCTTCCTGACTCCAATTGGGCTCTTCCAGTACCGAAGATTGCCAATGGGGTACAAGAGCTCAGCCAGCGTGTTCCAGAAAGCCATGGAACAAATCCTTGCCGGTTTGCCAGGAGTGGTGCCAATGATCGACGACATCTTGGTCCATGCTCCAACCATGGAAGAACACGAGCGACGACTTCACGATGTACTGAAGAGGTTGGATGACGCCAATGCAGTCTTGGAGCCCAGGAAGATGATCCTCCACCAGTCGAAGGTTGATTTCGTTGGCCACACCTTGTCTGCCAGAGGTGTTCAGCCGATGATGGATAATGTGAAGGCGATCCTCCAGATGCCGAAACCATCAACAGTCCGGGAAATGAAGACTTTCCTGGGAGCGATGACGTTTTACCTCAGATTCTTCCCTCATTTCTCCAGCAGAGTCGATGTGCTGAGGGAAGCCACGAGGGATCCATCTCAGGCCAATCTGCGGTGGACTGAGAAAATGAACGACGCCTACAAGGAATTGCTGCAAGCCTTGTGCCGGAAGCCGATCTTGGGCTTCTATCAGAAGGGGTGTCCAACCGTGGTGACGACGGATGCATCCACTGTTGGAGTGGGTGCAGCTCTCTCCCAGATCCAAGATGGGAAGGAAGTCATCATCGCCTTCGCTTCCAGATCCTTGACGGATACCGAACGGCGCTACTCGGTCATGGAGTTGGAAGCATATGCCGTAGTCTGGGCCTGTGAACGGTGGAAGCTTCTCCTTTGGGGAACTCCTTTCACCATTCGGACTGATCAGCAGGCGCTGGTATCACTCTTCAACACTCCGATGGGGAAAGGCCAGAAGCCTCTGAAGATCGGACGATGGTATCTCCGCCTTGCTGAATTCGATTACAAGGTGGAATACAAGCCGGGAAAAGAAAATGCCCTTGCTGATGTGCTGTCCAGGCTCCCTCTTCCAGCCGAAGAGGTTGAACAGATTTCAGAATCATGGACCGATGCCTTTGTAGCAGCGGTAGCCTCATCTGCTGCAATTTCCATGGAGACAATCCGACTGGAAACGTCAGCCGATGAGACGATGACGAATTTGATCAATGCTGTCCAGAACCACTGGAAGCAGAAGACGAAGAATATCCAGCCATTCTTTCCGGTGAGACACCAGCTGTCAGTTGTGGACGGTGTCCTTTTCAAGGAAGAAGCCTTGGTTCCTCCACAAAGCCTTCGGAGCCGCATCATTGTCTTGGCTCATGAGGGGCATCCAGGGATAGTCAGAACCAAGCAGCGCATCAGAGGAAATTACTGGTGGCCGAAGATGGCGGATGATGTGGAACAGTGGGTGAAACGATGTCCAGCTTGCCAGCTAGCAGATAAGTCAGCCAAGCCGCTGGATTCACCTGCTCAGACGGTGGAGCCTCCAGATGTTCCGTGGACGAAGCTGGCTTTGGATATTGCAGGTCCGTACGCTACTGCTCCAGCCCGGAAGCAGTACTTGATTGTCCTGCAAGACTACACGTCGAAGTGGCCGGAAGCAGCGTGCGGAGATTCATTCACCTCAGCCGGAGTCATCAAATTTCTGAATGCTGTGTTCGCCCGCCATGGACTGCCGAAGGAGATGGTCACGGATAATGGACCTCAATTCGTCTCCAAGGAGTTCGAAGATTTTCTGAAGGCTCGAAACATCAGCCATTTGAAGACAGCGGTCTATAATCCGATGGCGAACGGCATGGTAGAACGATTCAACAGGGTACTGAAGGAAGGTCTGCAGGCTGCCTATCTGGATGGAACAGCATGGGAAGATGCCCTCAGGCAGATCCTGGTCACATATCGAAGTACGGATCATTCTGTGACCGGGAAGTCTCCATTTGCCAGCCTACACGGTGGTCGTGAGATGAGGACGAAACTGACCAGGCCAGATGTCCAGGATAACCGGAACCCGACGCCGGATGTTCACGCCGAGATTTCAGTGGGTGATTGGGTCCGTCACAAATTGCCACACTCACCGAAGGGCCACCCTCCATGGTCGAAGCCGAAGCGAGTGGTCCAGCAGAAGGGCCGGTCAACATTCCTTCTCAGCGATGGGAAAACATGGAATGCCAGGAAACTCACCAAATCCACTCCTCCAACGGAAATGGTCGATGAGGAGCCTGATGTGAGGATTCCTGATCTACCGGCGACAGATGATGCTGTTGTGGATCAACCAGAACCGGATCCAGATGGCGGTGACGGAAATCAACCCATGGACGGGAGACCCAGAAGGAACCGGAGAAATCCAGATTTCTATCAGGCCGGGTTTGCCTGATTTCATCCCTCAGAAGGAAGAGGAAGTGATGTAGCGTCTCAGACGCGGAAGTGAATGACAGTTTGACTTTCATGTGGATAAACTAATTTGCATAAGTAATTTGCATATTGTGTAATTGTGGGCCTATATAAAGCCCGAACTTTTGCTTGTCATTCAGGGTGCTTGTTCTCCAGTAAAGTTCATTTTACCAACTTGTCTTTGCCTTTAACAAGCACTACATCTGGCGCACTGGGTGAAGAAGAGAATGCGGTTATGACGTACAAAGCATTTAGAACGTCATAGTGCCAGGACTGTTATCGAAATTGCTTGGCCTACGCGATACTCGTGGTAGATTGACGTACTGTAGCGCGTCTTGTATGTAAAATTGCTTTCAATATGTAATTCAGAAGTAATTGAAGTACATAAACCCTCTTCTGTATGTCCTATTGTCTGTCTACGCAAATTTAAATCCTGCAGAGCAACGTGATGGCCACAGGGTAAAACCTTTTACTCGATATTATGTATTCTCTGCGAACGCCGCTGGGCATCATACGGATTAACACTTAGGTGGATAGGAACATATTGAAAGCTTAGTATCTCCATCCTGATGTAAATTTGCGGTTAAAACGAAGCAGTGAAATATGAACCAACAACTGAAAATGAGAGTGGATAATAATGTAAGATTAATTTGGATAAATGCTTTCCAGCTAAATTGATTCCGTTTTAAGTTTTAATAACTGCTAAATTAAATTAAATTAATTTAAAATATTGTAAGTACGAGTAGTACCAACTGTTTAAACTTTATTTTGTTTCAATGCCAACATACAGCAACTCTTATACTAACATAGAAAAAACATATTACGAATTTTTCGTTTCGCTTTGTTAACAACAATATCATGCTTATCTTTGATCCTCTGCAGATAGGTCTGTGCGCAAGCGCCCATTTGTTTCATCTACAAAATTCTAAAAATCAGACATTGTTCCAGATTTCTGAATCATCAATGCTCATAGAACAAAAAATTGACCACAAAATATAAACTGAACTAAGCCGTTGGTTACGTATGTTATGGTACCTCCCACCCAAAAATCAAAACAAATCAGCTGGTAGCGAACAAAGCATAGTTTTTGCTCTGATAACACCGATCATACCTAGTGTCATACTCTTATCATTAAGCACTTTTGACATTATTCAGCAAGGAAGGGGGAAATGTTTCAGTGCTTCTAAGTCGTATTTTCTGTCCACAGCGTTTTATTCTGCCACTAGGCTCCATACTGTGCTTAAAATGTTAACGAATTATTTCTGCCTGATACAGTTTGCCTCTAATTTGCATGACTTTAGTCCCGAACTTTTGCTTGTCTCGGCGTTCTCCAGTAAAGTTCCTTTTACCAACTTGTCTTTGCCTTTAACAAGCACTACAATTATTTCTGCCACCCCCTGACTTTAGTCGAAGACAACCCTGAAATAAACAGAACCCTGAAACGAACATGAACAGAAGCAGAACCCGCGCGCCAATGCATTTACGCAGATTGACGCTTCACCAGCTTGTTAATGGATTGCAAGTAGAAAAGGTCTCACTGAAAGACAGCTAATGTAAAATAATTATGATTGATTAATTAGTTAGAACTAATTTATTAATACAAATTAATTTATTAGGTATGAACAGTTTCATCCTAAAGAAGGGACCTCATTGTAGTAGAGGAACAAACGACAGCCAAAGATGCTACCATGCTCAATAGCTCGCACATGATCTTTGGGCTAAGAATTGAACACGATTATCGATTAGATGAGAGTCTGCAGGTTTTAACTTCCATCCCTGTGCTCAGAATAGATTCCTTGGCGGTAGTAACGACATTCAACCCTGTTACAGCTGTATAATAGTGTTGTTAAAATGACAAGTTTTTAAATTTGGATATGAGCATATGTAAAGCGGGTGTTTAAGGTTGGCTCTAAGTCCACTGCAAGTGCAAACACCGCAAGGGTAAAGTCAAGAAAAGTCGGGCAAGAAGCAAGCAGGAATGACTGGAAATTGGATAGTGTTTTGGAACCAAAATTCCAATAAAGTTTCGGATTCGCTGGGATTTTTTACATGCAAGAAAATCGATCAAAATCTTGAAATTTTAACCAAAATTGAGGATTTTGTTGCAAATTGATTCGGATTATTAATACTATTAGCTTATGCGTATTGTAAAAGTCCCTCCTAGGAAATTTGGATTCAAGGTGCAAGCCACATTGAAAACTTGGACTTGGGCTCAAGGTACTTGCTCAACATTTTCTGGGGTGCCTCCCCTAGGACCAGACACTATGTTAATGTATGGATATTGTAAAATATTTTGCAGCATACTTATCTTAAATTATTTGAATTAAACATTGACGAAACCGTTTGATATTACTCAAATTAAATAACATGCTTGAAATATAATATGTGCAGTTAAACTTTAATTCCAAAATAAAATATATACTTTCAGTATTGTTAAAAAATCGTTCAGCCATTACATTCGTTGAAGCTAGCCAAACAAACTGTGAGTGAGCAATTCAATGAAACTTGGCAAAATTCCTATTCAAAAGAGTAATCGTTTTGAAAATGTTTCCTGGATATGATATTCAACGACGTACATATAACCAAAAGTGTTTTGACAGGTTAATTGCACTAAGCAAATATGCAGGACTCTACCGACAATAAGGTCGAAGCAGTTTGAACGACTGAGAAACATTTCTAATACATCACATTGTATATGCCTCTTTTTTCCAAAGGCAAGCTACAGAAAATAAATTGTTTCCCGTTCTTTTTTAGGCGTTCAACACTGGTTCCTTTTTATGTCGTCAGACATAGTAAAAAACAATAAGTCTTGTGTTCAGAACAGCCACAATGGATGGACCTGGCATCATACTTTACCGAGAACCAATACTATCAGACTTTTAAAAGTGGCAGAATCAGCAGTTTGCAGTTTGTCGGCAATCTACTAGGTTCTCCTTTGCGATGCGAATTACAGCTATGAACTAAAAAAGCTTGAATTGCTTTAAAGAATATTTAGAAAGAAATAAAAGAAAAGAAAAAGAAAGAAACGAAAGAAAAAGCAGTTTCAGTTTTACTTTCAGCTCAGACTTAGATCTAGGTTAAGGGGGGAGGATCCATCGTGAAACTTTTTGAACCACGGAATTCGCTCATTTTCACACATAATCTAGCGACATATGTCGTACCCTTAAAGTTTAAATATTGAGTTGTTTCGATCAGTTCTCCGTAAGTTAGGAGACATTAATTGAGCACAATTTGAATAGCAGCGAGAATGAGGGTACTGCAGTCAACTGAAGCAAGTTTTCGCAAGTCAACTTCAGATTTGCAGCTTATTTTGTCATACACATTGAAAAACCATTAATATAAACATTTTCGAACAGCTTCAAGTCAGACCGGAATCTTCCTTAAAGGATTTTTCAGAGAAACCAGGCCCCTGTTCCCCGGACATAATGAAATATTTAACAGCGCTTAACTTAAAATAGAAGCATTCCGAACGATAGGTCTATGAGAAGAATTCATCCCTGCACTGATATATAATATGCCATATTTTGAAAAATTTGAAAAATTAGGAACCGTCTGAAAATTGGAAGAGTGGAAATGCCCATTTTGAGCTCGCATATATGATTTGCAAAACGCATATTCGATTTAGAAATACGCCTTTTAGTTTTTTTGCAAAAAACAACAGTCTAAAAACATTTTCAACATTACTGACTTAAGTGAAAGGCAAAATGTAAGAAAGACCTCAGAAAAACTTAACGTTTACAGTGCTGCACAGCAGTGATAGTTATGAATAAAGAGCAGCTCTTTTAAAAAAAGCAGACAAGCATTCAATTTTGGACTTGAAAAAATCGCATTATGCTACTTGATAAATCGCCTCTTGCTTAAAGAAATATACGTTTCATAAAAATCCCATTATGCGATATTAATTTTGAGACAGTTCCTTACTGTTTTATGAATTTCGGAGTCTGATGGTCCCGATTGGTGCACTGCGAATTACTGGACACAGCTGTCGGCATAATTCATGCTACAAATTGATCCTAGGGCATGAATAAATATGCTGAAATGCAAAAAATGCAGTTTCGCAATATTGATTGGTCGTAAAATGCCTATCTTTCTAAAAATACAGAAATTTTCGCATTTTTGCAGAAATAACTAATTTCTGCGCCAAAAAATCTCGACACTGGCAAAGGATTCCAAGTAAAATTTGGTATCGTTTAAAACCTTTATACATACTGTGTCACTGTGGAATCAGAATGTTTAGTTAGGACCTATATTTTTTACCTATTTAAGGACCTATTTAAGACGAAACATGTAAAGATATTTAAAATATATAAAGATATAAAGATAAAGTGTGCATAGATATAAGGGATATAAAGATTTGAAAGTGGTTTAATTTCGTGCGCGAGGATTGATCCAAGACTTGCTGAAAGCCAGTGGCAATATGGAAGTTTGTGATACAGGAAGAAAGTAAGTAATTCAGAAGCCTGAGAAGTCTAATCTGACATGAACGGCAACGCAAAAGATTATTTTCGATAAAATAATAATGCTAATTAACTAACTCTGAAAAAATAATTGGCAAATTATTGCAATGTAGATCAAAGTTAATGAGCTTTTGAATCATAAACTTCAATCATCTGGTACAATCTGGGTTGCATTTGGTTCTGCCTTGACAGTTTCTAAAACGATACGAGCTGAATTTGCTATTCTCATACGTATGTAGTCCTCTCTTTGGTTGCATATTTCTAATTTGTACTGTAGCGCTTCTACCAGGGCTGGTGGACCAAGAAGAAACCAAGGACAAGCCCGAACGGGAGGCGTCAGGACCCTTGTACCCACGAAACCAGGACCTAGAAGAGAGAAGGGAAGAGGGAGGTTCAGCTTTTCACTCACCATTGAAAGTAAAGAATTGGTCCCGCCGGGGATCGAACCACGGCCCTTCTGCTCTAGAGTCAGACATGCTAACCACTACACACGGAACCATCGGCTGAACTCCCATTGCAGGCTTATCAATCTTTCCTATGCCTGCTTCCCTTACAGTACACCTGAAATCAGTAGAGTCAGTGGACTTTTGAAGAAGTCACTTTGTAGAAAGTATATAACTTTATACATAGAGTAAACTATTACTCGATCGAAGAAACTTTACAGTTGTCCGCCTGATCGGACAATCAGAAGGATCTAATTTGCACCTAAGGAAACGGAAAAGTAGCAGGAATAAAAAATATTTTATAAGGTCCAGTTTTGCCTATCTGTTTTGGTACATACCTTTCTAATAACCGTAATTTTGAGACTATGGTGTTCCCAACAGTACCTTCTGCCTGTCACCTCATTAGGCGTCTTAAGCGTATGAAATATAAAGCAGGAATTATTTTTAGCTGCCTAGTCTAACGACTGTTTTGAATTCTTGGTGAATTAGGAACTCTTTGCACACCCCGAATTATGATATCTTTTTAATAGGTCTGGACGGCTGTAATGCAACTGAAATCACAAGAGCCAAAAAAAGATGAAATATTTTTCAGTCTCTATTTCTACTTGCAGCCCTCTTCTAATTAATTCCTGAGGGAACATGCCTACTTCATCAGAACACTTCTGATTGGGGTTGACCTACCGACCTGTCGATCCCAAGCAAAAATGACAATACTTTACCAGGATCTAAGCAATAACAAATCGAAATTAAGAATCAATTCTAATTAAGAGTGCCAAAAAAGAAAGATTTCATCAGTGACCTGCTTTAAATATAACTTAAGGAAATAAAGATTACTGGTCCCACCCCTACAGCTACGCTGTCTAATTTTTTAAATTTCTAGAGCAAAAAGGTAGAATAACGGTCTTACTCGCCTTCAGCTCTACAGAACTCTAGAACCGCATTTATAAATTGAAAAAAGCTTTTACGGTTAGTCTGCTCAAAGCCAAAACTGAAGTTATCGATGGAAAATTCTATAGGTTAGTAAATCAGATATTCCTTTTCCTGGTGGAGGGCGCTTTAAAATTTTAAACAATTTAACTGTTTTTAAAAACTTTCTGGCAGTAGTCTCGACGCCAAGCTGGAATTTTTGACACAAATCACTACGCATGATGATACAAAGGACTGTTTTAGTGTGGTATTTCTTGCTCATTTTGATTCTGATTTCAAACGATCAGAGTCGGTATTCTTTCAGATTAGAATTTTAACTTCCATAGTTCCATAACATAAGCATAACATCAAGCACGCCGGTATGGCTTCGCTTAATTTCAAGAACACTGAAAATGAATTTTTCCAGAAAGATTCAGTGAGCAGTTTACGTCACGCTTTCTGGTAATTGAAAGAAATTATCAACTAATTACACAAAAACAAATACGTGGAAAACAAGGTGCCCGTAGAGCTTCTTACCCCAAAAAAGAAAGACTTATCAAATTGCTAATTAAGTATAAAGCGTGACTAGTTTGGTCAGGCTTCTTTTGTCATACTTTCTTACAGTAGGTGATGAGGATAGGAAGACTTCCCGGATGAAAGTCAGAAATGTTACTTGCAATTGCATGTAAATACTTGAGGGGTGAGCACATAGCTACTATGCTATTGGAGCCACAGTATATACTCGCAAGCTGTTTTTTGTAAGTATTAATAGATGGCTTCCTATTTGACTAACTAATTAATAGTTATTTTATCTAAGGGTAGACGACTAGACTGGCTGATCGTAACACATCCCGACCATAATGTAAAACTATCATGGTGCCAACGTTAATGGCAACTTGCCAAAATCTCGAACTGAAGTTTATGCAATTTTGTTTTGAGTTTTGTAGCTAGTTGAGTTGAGTTTGAATTTTGTATGCTAGTCTGCCGCAGGTATATGTAGGAGATGTGAAGGATTGGGAATTGGTGTCCAGAAGCCACTAAAAAACCCTTATTTTGGTCCTGTAATCAATAAACAGGAAAAACCAGATCCTCTCCAAAACTCCCCATCACAATTTGTAGCATTAGCTCCTGAGTGAATCTGCGTTTTCCTGCACCTATTCAGTGCTTTCTAGCAAAATCTGAAATATAAGTACAGTAGCTTGCAGAGAGTTTAACGAAGTTTTGAAAAAAATTATTTGCAAACTAACGTGTTTCTAGAAACCTGAAGCCACGAGCATATGGAGGTAAAAAACGAATTTGATAAATTTCTGAATGAGAAAGATATAGTCAAAACAACCACTGGTGCACTTAACTCTAACCATTCGATTAAATTACAATTAGTCAATTAAGAATAACATCTGGGCATTAACTGTTTGATTTTTATTTCTTAATTTCGAATATTTTCCCTCAATAGCAAAGTTGCCAAATATGTTTCTTGGCATAAACTCATCCAAGTGTAAACGGAAAAAAACCAGATCTTTCATAAAACCACTCCCAGCACACTTTGTGGCATTAGCTCTTGAGTGAACGTGTGTCCTCGAAACTGACCCTATGCTATGTCCAAAGGTAAACTGTTTAACTGAAAACCTACACAAAAACATGGCAAACTGGACTATTTTCTGATTGTTTACAAGTTTTAGTTTCAAGTATTAATGAGAAAATTGTCTTGTCTGAGGCAACAAATATATATTTGAAAACAAACAATTTTGGAAACAAAGCGAGTCAACAGGCAAACAGCGGAAAACTAAATTCCCTTCAGACAGGAAATTTTTCAAACCAAGATCAGATTATTTTTCAGTAAACACCAAAATAATGAAAATATGGATAACCTTGTCTCTAGAAGAAGTTCTGCAATTCGGTTCTGTCCTACGTGATTCTCGCGATTTTTAGTATTAAGAAACGAGATTATTTTCTACAAAAATGGTTGACAACGAATTGATCGTTTCAGTTAAGCCTAGCACTTACCCTTGATGATCGGATTGATTGTAAGTATAGCATTCCCCTTCCGGAAACATAGAAATCTGTCCACCTGTTTGTCAGCATGCGGTTTAACCGCAGCGGTTATGCCATTCTTTAAGAATTTCCTTTTAGCATCGAAAAAGAAAATGATCGTATAATCAGAATCTAATCTATGCCGACTGCAACAGTTGTGTTTATAGCCTTTTTTGAGATTAGTATAGTTTTTTACTTTATTTTTAAAAGTTGGTAGTTTTTTAGTAGTTCTAAAGCTTATTATTGTTTTATTTAATATTAACATTTGAAAACAAATTTACGTACATAATTACAATTAATAAGCGATTAAGCAGTAAGTAAGTAGTTATACATTTGCTTAAAGTCTAGTTTTTAACACAAATGGTGACACTAAATTAATTCTATCAAATAGTAGAATTACACCCCTTTGTTTCCATTTTAAATAATGTTAAAGCAACATCAAATTATAGTTCACAAATAAGCACATAAAATTGTTATAAATAATTAATTAACAAATAAATAAATTATTAATCTCAGTCAATAAGCCGGAACAATATATAGTAAATGTTGCATAAATTAACAAGAACAAATGAGTTTTAAAAACATCAACAAGTAAAGAATTATGCTAAGAAAACATAATAACAAGTTTTAGGACAGTGCATGAACTAATAAAAATAAAGAAATATAATACCAAAGTTAAAAATCTATAAACGCAAATGTATTACTCTATCAGTTCATATTTTTAAAAACTTACGTATGTAACCAACCATGCTCTGGTCACATAGATAATTTACTCACCTGTCCGGACAGAATGGGATAATTGTAAAAAATTATCGCTCTGTCTGAGCACATACTTAATTTATCTATCTGTCTGGATACTTTCAGAAGCGTCCAATTTACTCATCTGCCCGTAACATATATATGCATTACTGGGTTTGGCAGCTATCTAGTCTCCGTTTGTGCTATTAAAATTTTCTTTTTTGTAAGAAAATGTAACAAAATTAAAAAATTATCTCCCTCAAATAAAAGAGCGGGCATGTCAAACCAAGTGCTGGTGTACCTAGAAGAAACGAAGAGTTTAGAAAATAGTCAGATTCGGCGGGAAGCGTCACTCGCCGAGTGCCATTGGAACAGGCCCCAGTAGCGAAGCAAGGAGAACGTGGAAGTTCAGCATCAGTCAACATGGCTAGTAAAGAATTAATCCAGCGAGGAATAGAACTACCGCCTTTCGCAGCTACAGATAAACGCGCTGACCACTACTCCACAAGACCCTCAAGTGAACTTCCATATCAGGCTTATCAATGCTGCTTTTACACAAAACACACAGTTTTTGAAAAAAATTGCGACAAGAAACAGTGATAGAGTAGGTTTCAGATAGCCTGCTTGCTACAAGATCAAAACAAGTTGGTTCAGTTTAACTCTACAGTTGGAAGATAACAAGTTCATAGGCGCACAATAGCTCTTTCATGTCAAAAGCAGAGATTATATAGCAAGCTAAGCTGAACAGGCTGATCCAAACGAAATGCAACTCAAAGCTGTCAGCCTTAATTTTATTCAATCAGAAAAACAGCAACTGAAATGGAAGAGAAACTAGTACAATACCAACCCTACCTGAAAGCTGTGTTTTAAGTAAATAGAACATAGTACATAACGTTATAATGATGCAGGTGAAAAATCAGTTGATAATAACAAACTGAACTAATTTAGGAGGAAGGCCTCGCTAATTTCAGAGTGGGATGGCTTGCATTATGCGTAGGCTAGTTTTAGAAACTGGCGCACTGAATTAGTTGAGAAAAATTCAAGTAAAAAAATTGGAGTTTTGCCCAAAGATTAGAGATAATCCATGTCAATTTTGTCTGTTAATTACTGGCTGTTTGCTTCGCCTTGTGATCAATCGAAATAATCAGATAGCTATTAACAACTAACATAAAGGGTGGCTGTAACTGGATACATTTAGTTCAAGTTTGATTTTAAATGTAACTCTGTTCTGAAGTCTTAGTGCAAGGAAAGTGTTGCCTGTATGCAGTAAGCGTTGTCTTTTGAACTTAACAGTTAAAACCACAGAAGTGATTCGAAATGAAACCTGAACACCGGATCACCGGGCCAATTCGGGTCACTAAGTGGAGCTGATCAAGGGCTGTGACCCAGACTGGGACCGGTAATCCTAAGTTTCAAAATTTTAGTGTTACATCATATATATTCAAAGATTCATTGCACCAGTTTTTGACTGCATGGACGATTCAATGATTATTCCACCAAATTTATGTACTATTTCTATACTTTATTCACCCCGTTTGCGAAAATGTTCGTTACAATTATGTGTTAATAATGAGCTGCTGTCTAGTATAAAATTGATTGTGAATCTATTATAGCCTAAATCTGCCGCCACGGTTCAAGGAATTCCTCAGGACCAATGGGCCCGCCTCATGTTCAATAAATTATCGGGGAACGCACTAGTGTATGCTTCCAGAATTGGCCCTGCTGTTGTGGATTCTTTGGATAATTTCATTCGGTTGCTTTCTGTTCAATTTCCAAAGCCTAAATTGTCTGTGTCTGAAAAATTTAACCATTTTGCTCAGCGCGTTCAGCAGCCGGGTGAGTCTGCGCGTGTCGTGTACGTGTCGGAGCTGCAGTCTCAGGCGCTGGAAATTTGGCCAGCTCAGGTCGATAGGGACAGGCACTGCGTACAACAACTATTTGATGGAATTTATTCAGAATATGCTTCTGCATTGGCTTCCAATTTCAGCAAAGGTGAGCCTACCTTGGAAGAAATTTTACGAACTTTAGATAAATTAGAGTCTCAAAATTCGAAACCGGGGTATGGAGAACAATTTGTGGCCCCAATTTTCAATTTGAATTCCAAGCCCGCCTCAAAAGAGGGGGTCGCCACCCTGGACTCGACACCGGCGACGCGGCTGGAGCTACGCGAAATGATGGATTGGCAGGAGACAAAGCTGTGGGACAAACTGAAAGAACTGGAAGAAGAAAAGCGAAAACGTTTTCCACCGTGTAAACATTGTAACAAACGTGGAAATCATCCGGATAAATGCTGGGACAAGGATCCAAGTACGGCCCCTCTAGGGTATAAACCGCGCAGCGCCCAGAATTTTCAACATAAGTGGATATGGTGGGCTCTTATCCCGCAGTTCCTCCCCCGACAACTTACTATCCTCAGACTGTGCCACCGCAACTGATGGCTTTTTCAGAACAGCAGCCTCAACAGGCCTCTGGGTGATACTGTACTGTATGCCTTCGGGACAGCAGCGTTTGCTTTTGCAGGCGCAGGCACCGCTGTCTCCAGCGGTGCCGGCCTCTGCGGGGGGTTTGCGCCCTGTCACGGCGGCAGCCATTCAAAATTCACAGCCAGTGGTTGCGGCGCCACCGCGACCCCCTGCCTCTTATCCAAATTTTGCGAGAGCTTCACATGGTCCAGTGGGGGATGGGGCCAGACAGGTGGTTCGAGGGCCTGCCGCTCGTGCCACTAGTAATCCGACGGCTCAACAGATCTCTGATATGCTCTCTCAGTTGTCAATTCATATGATTCAAAATTAAAACCCGATTTTGCCAAATTGGGTGGCTCCAGAGCATGTTCTGGGTGCCAATACTGTTTCAAAAGAGGATGAATCAACAGATCGGGGTGATTCAACTTTTCAGTGGATGCATCGTAATTTTTTTTTCTTCTTGCTTCTATTCACTCCAAAACGAATAGTCTAATTGATCAATATTACGCACTTGAAGAACAGGAGGTTAAAATGACAGATTTGTTTATGACGCTGTGTCCAGACAAGTTTGACCTAGATCAAGTTTGGTATACTGATTATGGGCCGTCGGATTCTTGGTGTCAGGGGGCCCTCTCCTGTCAGGGGGACTCAACTTTTTCGGAACCTGCAGCGGGGGGCAATCCCCAGGAACCTACTCGTCCGGACTCTGCACCGACCACACTGCCAAGCAGCCTAGGGCGGTAGCAGTCAAGCTTCCCTCAAATTGTATACGGGCTTCGGTTAGGGTCGGAAGCGCAGGATAGAGACTATGCGATTTTGTTAAATCCTGCATTTGCTTCTCTCAGACTTATTGTAATGTACTCTTGGTTAAACACACACAGCTTTCCCCTTCATGTAAGAGAGTAAATACTAGTGCTTAGTAGCATGTTCACATATGACTGTCTCAGCGACTTTAGTATGGACTTAAGCGACCTGCTGTACTGAGTTGGATTGGTTGGTTGAATGTTCCATTTTAGACGGAGGCGCTCAGCAGTTCTGATACGAGGAAAGACAATGGTGAACTGCCATGAGTTGAACAGGCTGAAACGAACCAAGCCGAATCAAAGATGTCAGCTTTAGTTCTGTTCTGTAATCAAAACGCAATTGAAATGGAAGAAAATCGAATTCTATGTCCACCTTACTTAACCTGTATATTTTTTACAGCCACCCTCACCCCAGTCGGTACGCTGGTTAGGGGTAGTGTCAGCGATTTTAGAACTTTGTCTGGGTGGTGGGGCTGCTGACACTGAATAAACTGCCGTCGCAATTATCCGAGGTGTTCTACAAAGGCTATCAGTACGTCCATTACTTTCACCGTAATGGAGGTCCTGTGGTAGCTCCACCTCGCAGGTGGCCACCCCTTGACATTCTCGAGTGAAATTGCCAAAGGTGGGAAGTCCAGGGTTTCCCCCAGAGGAATTTAGTGCGCTCCATGTTGAAGCCGGAGAGAACAATGATCAGAGTAGATCGATTGTTCAATTTTAGATCCCATGGATCTGAACTCTCGTGTTTTTGGTTGATGCGTGCAGAGAGTACAGTCAACGTCTCTCAGATCAACCTGTGCTCTGCGTAAAACATCATTTATCATGTAGCTAAATATTATATAGTAGTTAGATTGACTTAGCTTGTGAATTATCTGTTGGGCGAATTGAACGGGGCCGGCCGTTGATCAAATCTTCATTGAGCTAAACTTTGTTTTTCGGCTCCACCAATTTCCACTTGAATCCACTTGAATCCAGCAGTCGCTATGAGACTGTTATCCGCTATCCGCTAGAGTCTGTCGTATCGAATACATTCTGGAGCATTGTTATGGTAAGAAATCTAGGGCTTCGGACACATGGATTTCCCAATGCATACAACACAAACAAAGGCAAAATGACCAATGGCATTATGTATGCGCGTACCAAGGCATTATATGTTTCTATATATTGCCTAGTGCTAATCTCACACGTTTGCTTGAACAACGTTGTCTGTTTCGAGAAGAATCTGCCAAAATTTCGTGTGTTATGCCAGGGCACATGATGTGGATACTACTGCCTTGGATATGCTATTTCCATCCAAACTTAACCGCAATACTCATGCTAATCTTAAAAAATTAGCAAAGTTAGGTAATTTAAGAAAACTATTCAAAAATTGTGAACTTATCTTCCAAAAACGTCACCATCCTCAAAAAAAGTAGTTGATCGGATCAACCTGTATATTAATTACGTAAACTGTACTGGCAATTTATGATGACATAACATTATAATGAAGCAGGCAAAAAATAAGTTGGTAAAACTTGAAGTAATTTTGGAGCAAGGCCTCCGCTAAGTTCAGACTACATGACTTCAATTATGCGTAGGCTATTTTTAGAAAATGTTGCACTGTAGAGTTAGTTGAAAAATTGATGCGGAAAAATTGGACCATTGCCCAAAAAATTAGACATAATCATGCCAATTCAGAGTAATGGTGGGAGCCTTTTAAAGACCTCTTTTGAACAGAATCAAGACATAATTAACAACTAACATTGAAGCTAATTCTAACCTGATTTAGGCTACAAGGGCGTGAAGTTTTAGTTCGAACCAAGAAAAATGTCCTTCCGCCCTTGTGCGAATTTTTCTTCTGGTTTTAAAAAATCTGTCTTAAAACACAGTAATAGCTGTTTTACAAAAATCGTCTTTTATGTGTATGAATGTATTAAAAGTCGTCTTTTCTTGGCAGGATATAAAGGTATGGGTAAGCGACCACAAAAGCCATGACAATTCGCGTTGACTGAATGCTGAGACGGATATACTTCAAAGCAACACCAAATACCGAACCTCCAGTCCTCTAGTATAGCTTTTGTTGAAAATCTATCCAACATTTTATCCCACAGCTCAACGTCGGCGGTTAAAATCTTCTCCAACATATCAGTAGCCAAGACTTCTAAGGACACATCTGTGCTCGCTTTCTCCGTCTTGTTGGGTCTATGGTTGGTTGAGTTGGATTCCTCATTGTGTTCTAGCTTGTACTGGGTATGGTCAACCTTAAAGTTAGTTGAGTGTTTTTATTGTAGCATGTGTTTGGTCTTGTATGAATGTTTGAGCTTGTAGGTGTATCATGTATGTTATAAAGTCGTTTGTATAACAACTGAATTGTTATCTTGGTCCTTAGCTGGCTAGCCTAGGTAGGGTGAACATACAGTAAATATAGCTGTACCTGTTTGACCTGCGGCTTTAACGACCATTCTCGGCCTGGAACATCCAATTGCGAGTATGTTATCTATTGGGTAAAAGATAATTATTCCAGATAATTATTTGCTGCTTACTTGTTGATTAAAAACAGTCAATTCGTGGTGCGAAATGCCTTTTCCTGTGCCGTGGGCAACATTTTTATCATCAACTGCGATTGAAAAAATGAGCATATGTAGGTTTGATCGTTTTTTCAACTCTCGGATACGAAAACAGCCTACAGTAGCGAGTATTAAGCACGACAATAGGCTATACGCAAGACAATAGTTATAACAAAGTATCCGTCAGTTAACCAGTACAAAATACTATAAGGTATGACAAGATCAAGATATGGGCAGTTTAACAAGGAATTTCTGAAGAATATAGAAAAACAGTGATAGCTAAACATTACTCTCAAACAGGTAACAAATACTGACTTTCCCATTAAAAGCAAATATTTTGATTTTGATTTATTGTGTTCATTTTTGTTTCCATTAATTTCTGATCAATCACCACAGAAATTTAGTTCGTTCACAGAAATTGCGTAAGTTAATAAAATGTTCATGACGATCAGACATGTGCAGGAGGGGAAGTTCTGGGGGGGGGGGGTGAAGGGCGGCCCAAGGCCGCCGAAAAACCGGATTTTTCCGGTTTTTTACTGGAAAAATCTGGATTCTGGGGGGGGGGGGGGGGTGAGGGACCCCTCTGGGAAGTGAGCTCAGGTCTGGGGGGGGGGGTGAAAACCCCCCCCCCCCAAGCACACGTATGATGACGATTCCATTTATCGATTTTAGTCTATACGGTTACTTCAGCTTGTGGTTTGCTTTCTGATTCATAATCATACATCGGAATATCATCCCTGGTATCTTAGTACAATATGGCTGCTAAGTTCTACAGGTATTGGGCTGCGTATTAGACAGCAATGAGCTACTTCTTCAACTTCGAGGTAAATATAAAGTTTTGGAGGACCTCACATTTGGAAAATACTTAAGCCTTGGGTTTAAACGGGATGAAACGAATCGAAAAGAAATCTGCAAGCCTTAGTAATCCAGTTAAATTTAGTTTCCGTTGTTTTGTACTCTTATATTTCGCTGTTCTGCATTCCTTCGTTAGTAAGCGACGAGTACCTTGATGTAATTATTCTGTCTAATTTAGAGTTATCTGCTTTGGAATTGACTTCATTATTGTACACTTTACCGAGATTAGTCTTTTTAACTTGCATGCTTTTTGCGTGTATGATTGCGTGTCAGTAGCATATTCGTTCTTCACTTCAAAGAAAACACTCCGGCGGAAGGCATAAAACTTCCTTTACCATTAACTTTGGGGTTTGAATGGTGGTCAGTATTTATTTTTTAATGTACGTACGTGTAACTGTTTCTATCTATGAATGGGTGATGGTTTATTTCAAGAAAGCCCAACTTTCTTCTCAAATTACAGCTTACTGTTCCATTGTATGGAAATTCGCACTTTTGTGTCTACAAACTTTGGCGCAGATGTTTCATCGCACATGAAAGAATACCTTCATTTTGGGTAAAATTGTGAATTTATTTTAATTTGTCTGGATAAGTATAACTGCAAGTAATCAAACAGAATGCCTTTTAATAAACATAACTAAAGCATCTGCCTTTGCGCTTAACTGGTCAGCAGGATTAGTTGTTCTTCATTTCATCTTTGATTTTCATTCACATTCCAGCCACATCTAAGCATGCACACAGGGTTCATTATTAGCCGGCGCAATTCCGTTCCTCTTTACATACTTATCAAACGACGCTTTCAAAGCATCTCTAAAGTCCTTCAGGAACAAAACGTAGTTAAGAAAATTTAAAGGTGTGCTAAAGCTCCAAAGCTTGCTAAGCTGAACAACAAAATCATAGTAGGATTCCTTACTAATCAGATCAGTGCCGTAAAGTCCTATTATAATAGAAGGCACAGCTGTGACAACAGTTGAAATAATACAATTCAAAAATATAGACGTAAACCGACGAACTTCGAGGCCCAGCTGTGAATAAGACGTTATTTCTGAACGCCGCTTGCTCAGTAAAAATCCGACAAATGTGACTGCATTCACTACGCAACTACAGATAGCAACCAAGAAAACCAAGCCATAATGAGTAATTGAAAAGTAGTAACCCCAACAAAAATTAGTTCTTGCTTCCAGTTCAATTCGAACCTCTTGACGTAGCAGAGAAAGCAGCCACATTACTGGACAAAGTAAACACGATAGAATGAGTAACATTCTAGAAATTAAATGACTTGTTGTGTTAGTCCACTTAGTGTAGTATAAGCACGCAAAATACACCGCACAAAACTGCTGCAAGGACATTGCAAAAATTGCAGCAGTAGGTAATATTTCACCTATCAGAAAGAATGTCGTAAATGGTAGAAGCAAGCACTGATGAACCGATATGCCACGACTTAAGGAGACCACTACGACACTACGACGGTACACACCGCTGGTGATGTAACCAAGGCTCATTAGTAAACCGCCCAACGTCTGCATCAAATGAAACGGATATTTTTGGCGTATGTTTGAATGGAAACATATAAAGGCTAGAATAGTAATATTAGCAAATCCTGACGGTATTCCTACCCAAAGATAACCAGTAAACGCATAAGATGCTGAGCGGACAGTGCTTATAGTATAGTTAAATATTCCGTTTTCGTCGTAGCAAATTCCATGACATGTGACGTTCATTGTTGGCGTTTTGCTTGACGTAATTAGGTAAACATTTCCAAGTTCCCTGTGCAAATTAACAAATTTTCATAGAATGGTTTAATGCCTTTGATCAATGATTGTCATGGTAGCTATTACTCATACAGAATTGATATGAGATGGTGTGGACAAAAGCCGTAGGGAACGCGAAACGGTTATAGCAACACGTTTAGGGTAACGCTGAGATCACACATTTTGTAATCTATGTATAGACCAAAAAAGGTATTTTCACATTTTTTCTTGCCAAACGATTGGCATAAGTTGCAGAAACGTCAGCGCACTGTGCTTAATAAGTGAATAGCATTATCTGGAAGCATGTTCGAAAGTTTTTATAGCCAACTTGTTACAATCATTGCATTTTTGTCAAAAGCTGTCATTTTCAAAATTTACAAATGATATATAAATTTTAACAACACCCTGTATCTGGTTGAAAGTCACCAAACATGGTTTCCATCCGGAGACACCGCGAAAGCCGACCTTCAATGTCATTCATGCATAGCAATGGGGTAAAACATATCATCCATGGTTGATGCCTCAGCTGAATCAACTCATGACATTTTGAGTGAGAGATGTCGATTTTAATACAATTTCAAATATAGCCAGATTTAATATCTGACAGCTACTGGATCGAGAAGCTTTCCTAACAGATCACTAAAACGGCTCAATTTCTGAGCCGTGAGTCAAGCATAGTTTTGTTCAACTATTAATTGTGTATTAATTACAATGTCGACTAGCTGAAGTATTGATTGTGAACGCTTAGCTGGACAGTTTGAGCGCGCTAGTCGTATAAGCATGCCTTAGTTAGATTTGGCATATTGACCGAACCCATAGCGGTTAGTGTTCTGACGTGACAAAATTGAGATCCTCGACAAAATTTCAAAATTCTGTGGCTACGCAACTGAATAAAATTAATTACATTGTGATTTTTAGCTCAAGACATTGTCTTCAATTTGTAATGAAGTTTTGCTGGGATAAAGTGGATGTGTCAAGAAACTAAGAATGAGCGAAATTCGTGATCTTCACTTATAGACAAAAAATGGCACGACAAGTGGAGCTACAAGTTAGTTCAATATGCTAAGCCCATGTTACGTTATTAGCGACTTTCACCGTGGTGGGTTCATATAACGAAGCCACAAAGTTAGTTGGCGCTTCTGTGCTTCTGTGCAATCAGCTCAGGGGCGAAACAAACTTATTTTTACAGAATTTTGAGGACAGTCAATTCATTTCATATACTCATAAACAGTAACAGGGCTATCTAGAAATTGCCAAAAGTGCATATAAATTTAGTACAATATTGTATCGCATTACAAAGCCTTATTTATTTCAAAAAGAGATGATAATGACAAGGATTCAAAATTTAAACTAGTTCACTTACGGCTATTGTTTGACCACGTAGTAGCTGAAATAAGAGGGACGGACGATTACTGTTAGCATTGCTCCAGTGATAACTTTTTTCTACTCTTTAGTAAAATTTAGCATACATTTTATTTCTTCTTACTATAAGTACTCTCTTAGAAGTCAAGAAGATAAAACTGTGAATAGAAGGTAATTAACAATTGCCTTCCCACGTTTCAAAACAATCGGTGCTAAGAAATATGGGACAGAACATGACTCTTAACGATTTTGGTATTTCTTCAGTGCTTGTGAATAGCTGCTCTAACTTCTGTTTTTGGCTTAGCTGGTAATTATACTCCAACATATACATATAGCATAAATGCTCCGCAGAAAAGAGCATATTCTGCGTGAGATTTCGTAAATGTAAAATTCCGTCTGAGCAAGTAAAGCCTCAAGTTTGAATATTAATGCCAAGCTCAATTTGGCGCTCTGATAACTTCGACACATGACTTGGTGCACCGATTACAAACACTTAACTTAATCATTAGTTGGAAACGCATATAAGTATACTTTATAGCACGGCGCTGCGTGCATTCAGAAATTTATTCGCACGCAACACTGCGACACTGCATATATAAATCACTGAATACAAGCAATGTCGTTGTGTAAAGTACGTCTACAACGAAACAGGCTACAAATGAAGCTTGCCACTAAACTAATAAAAGTTGATTCTCTGATGCTGCAGCTGAGAACATAAATTCAAGCAATTTTAGAGATCACCTGGCTGGAAATTGCCACGGCTCGGGGGCCTTTTTTGGTGGGCAGCTGAGCTGTCTAGGGTGGAGCTCAGCTGCACACACTGCTGCGCTATGCAGGTCACTGCATGCCGCAGCAAATTAGTTTAGGTCCAGGCCTTTCAGCGTACACCGTGCGGATAATTAACCTATCAGCACGATGCACGATACAGAAGAGCAACAAAGCTATCGGTTGTGTGCACTCAGCTATATATACGCACGCAATTAACATAGGAAAAGTGAGAGTGAGTTGTATAACTTCCGACTAGTATCGCACGACTAGTTTTGCTCGGTGAGACCAAGAGTACATAATAACTGGTTATTGTGAAGTTTTGGTGAGATCGACAAGGAGTCGTTATGTTTCTACCCTTATCACGGTTATCTGTATCAGAAAACATGTTTTGCGAGCTCTACTATCCAGCGTCCCTGGGGTGGCACTGATCATGGAGTCCTCGCAAGAGACTGAAAACCAATGATGGCAAGTAGCCCGCTGCTTATCGGAGGCGGTGACCAGGATAGCTCGCGTCGCCGGCCAGGGCGTGTAGAACCGCTTGACGTGGCTGAAGAATCCATACCCAATAACCATGATGAACTCTCTATTCAAATGCTAACCCCAATGCTAGGATGGCCCCGTATGGTACCTTACGACAGGAGCCGGTAGTGGATGCGGGTGGTCGTAGGAGTAATCGCAATCCTGCTTCGGCAAGCCAACATGTCATAACTACCTTGTACTTACAGAAACTAGCAACTCGGAATGTTCGAACACTCAGCCCAACTGGAAAGTTGGAATTGCTATGTGACGAACTCTCAAAATACGGCTACAATCTTGCTATACTAACTTTAGGCGAGACTGCAGAATTGTGGGCAAGTTTTCAGCACCACCTCAACATATTCACAGTCATTCTTGGTATGTCATTCTGGCGGTCAAACCCATGAACGGAGAGTGGCTTTCCTGGTTTCTGCGAACCTTTCGAGTTCAGTGATGAGCTGTTGGCCAATCTCTGATCGGCTAGCTTTCCTACAACTATCCGTTCAGGTACCTACCTACATTGTTAGAGCTAATGCTCCTACGAATTCATCCTCGGATGAATCGAAAGACGCTTTCTATGACGACTTGCAGACTCTCCTTGATACCATCCCAAAAGTGCCTTGGTGCTGCTGTGCGGGGACTTTAATGCAGAATGCGGTACAACGCGTGATGGCTGGGAACGTACCCTGGGCCCTTGTGACCATGGAGTGGCAAACGATAACGGCCTGAGATTGCTTAGCTTTGCCTACTTTAACGACTTGTTGGTTGGTAATTCCTTTTTAGCCATCGCGAATCCCACCAAATCACATGGTGCTCTAACACTGGAAACTGTGCAAATGTTTTGGACTACGTTTTGGTTTCCCGTCGCTTCACGTCAGCTACTGAAGACGTCAAAGTAAACTGCACAGCCGCTGTTGGCTCTGATCACTCATTGGTCGGAGCCAGCATCCGATTGCACCTAAAACAAGCCAAATACGCCCCGAAAATCCAAAGGACGGACACTGCAAGATTGGTCGATTCGGGCATCAGGGCAAAGTTTCAGTTGGCAATTTCAAACAGTGCACCTATCAAGAGATATTGAGTACACAAACCAAGCAAGTTTCCGCGGATGGGGCGCATCAAAACTATGTTTGCTTTATTCCACGGAATCTTTTTGATGCAAAAACCAGCCAGCTGCATTCCTACCAATCCCGCTCAATACCGTGGAATTTGGTTAAAGGTAATTGTAAATGTTAAAGGTAACGTTGATTCAATTAAGTTTAAAACTTACGTGTCTTACCCAGTTCAAGCCATATCCAACGTTAATTCCCAAAAAACATAGATCAATTCAACAAAAAGTTTACGTGCCTTATCCCAGTCAGCAGGATTCCATTCACGAAATTGGAATCTGGTTTTGACAAAAACTGGACAGCGCAATTCCGACTATGCCAGCTCAATTTCGTGGAATTATTTTGAGGCAAAACCTAGCTTGAATGAATCCGCTTAGATCCTGCATGGGACGAGTTCAAATCTAACATCCGTCAGGCTGTTGCATTGTCCTGCCAACCAGTTCAGGGCTCGAATCATTGCTGGATATCTAACGAGACACTACAGCTAGTGGAGCAACGCAGAGCCAGAGGTAACAACAACGGTTTAAGGAATAGACTGAAAAGAGCCATTAAAGCTAGTCTACGGAAAGACAAAGAAGCTTGGTGACTGAAGAAAGTGAAGAGGTTGAGCACGCTGCGAGAAGCGGAGACCAGCGAACCCTGTTCCCCACCATTGAAGCCATGACCGGACCTTCCACTCTACGTGTAGTAGCCGGTTCGGTGAAGGATGCCCAAGGAAATGACCTCGCCACTGACGATCAGCGGCTGTCTCCGTGGACAGAGTACTTCAGCTCTCTGCTCAATTGGGGTGATCCAGCCCATCTAGATCAGCAGCTTTTAGAATTGTCCGACCGGGACTACTCCTCCTGACAACACGATCTCGTCAGATGAACCATCCATAGAATGAGTAAAGAAAGCGATTGGAAACGTGAAGCCTGGGACGGCAGCTGGCATTGATGGGATTGTAGCAAACTGCCTGAAGCCAGGAGGAGATGCAGTGCTAATTCCTTTGCACGCGCTGCTCTGCCATGTCTGGTGGGAAGGTCGGGTGCCACAGGACTGGACGGTATTATACATAGGTTAACGCGGGGGAGGTCTGGGGGGTCCAAGGCCCCCCCCCAACCCGGACAACGTACAAGCCGTACCGCCGTCGGGGACAAGGGGTAACAAAAAATGGCCGGAAAAATTAGTTTTTAGACTGAAATTATAAAACATTTCCGGCTCTGCAGGAATTTTTTAGCTAAAATGAAATTATGAAACTGGTTTCAAAAATTGAAGGTTTTGTTACAAACTTTAATCAAAAATAGCAAATTTTAATAAAATTAACGTTAATTTTTCGAACATAATCACAAATTTACTCTTTAGGTGCAAGCCCCCCTGACAACTTTAGTACTAGGTACAAGCCCCCGGAAAATATTTTGGGGACAAGCCCACCCGCCAGGTCCCGACCTTATGTTAATCTATGGTATTATATGTCCAATATTCAAAGGAAAGGGAAGCCGACAGGAGTGTAAGTACTATCTGGTTATACTCTGCTCTGTCTGTGGTAAGCCGCTGGTTTCCGTTATCCAGAACCAATTCTAATCTATCCGTGAGGCAAATTCCGCAGGGCAACAATCTGGATTTCGTCCTGGGAGAAGTACCATTGATAATATCTTACTTTACGTTAAATTTTCGAAAAACGAGTACGACATGGGAAGCACCTCGTTGCCATTTTCGTTGACTTTGCCGCAGCGTTTGACAGAGTACACTGGCCCTAGCTTTGGTGTGCTCTTCGAGCCAAAGGAGTTCCCGGAAAGCTGGCCACTCTGTTGCAAAGCGTTTACGATGGAGGCGGAAGACGCATGAGATCCGCACGAAAGCTGTCTCCACCGTTCAACGTATCAACTAGAGTGCGTCAAGCCTGTGTAATCTCACCATTGCTGTTCAATTTAGTTGTGGACTGGGTGATGTCGAAAATACAGAGAAACGGTGTTCAAGTTGGAAGTGACTTATATGTCTCCTACCTGGCTTATGCCGACGACCTCATATTTCTTGCGGATACAAGAGAGGAAGTTCAGCTCTACCTGGTTGATCTAGCAGAAGCGGCTGGTAGACTAGGACTGGTGATTAATCCCGCTAAGTCCAAAGTGTGTAGTGTCGACAACATCTTCTTGAACGGGAACCACATTGAGGAGGTTCACAGCTTTTATATTTAGGCTCCAAAATCAGCAGTAACACTATTTCACCTGAGTATTTGTAAGTTTTGTGCATTACTTTGGAGGCCATAGAGCCCAAGTTTTGTATTTTCGAACGGTTCTAATCTTCTGTTGCGAATAAAGTGGATTTTGTGAGCTGTTTTATAGAAATAGGTTGGAGGAGAAAAGTAGAGTTTTGATCTAGTTTTTACATCACACACCTTAGACCTGAACCTGCATTAGTTTTCCTAAATTTGATACGAAGTCCGGTCTTTATTTCGAGATCTACACACGCACATAGGACCAAACTTCACACTAGTAACAAAAATGCCCTAACGGTCATTGCTAAAGGGGAGAATAGGGAAATGCTGCTAAAGCGGAAAAATGCCAATAGTTTCGTGCAGATTAATGTCTACTCAACTCAGCGCCTAAAATTATTGAAACCAGCTTTTTGGCGCTGAATAGGGAATCTAGCCAGCGCCTAAAATGATTGAAACCAGCTTTTTGGCGCAGAATAGGGAATCTAGCCAGCGCCTAAAATGATTGAAACAAGCTTTTTGTAGCAGAATAGGGAATCTAACCAGCGCCTAAAATGATTGAAACCAGCGTCTGGGGCAGAATAGGGGAACTAGCTAGCGCCTAAAATGATTGAAACCAGCGTCTGGGGCAGCCTCTCGCCATCCACCCATTCGCGTGAACTAGAAAAATTATCCTAGAATGAACTTAGCAAATAAGCACTTGACATTTGCGAGAATACCTGTGTCACATAAGCTGTGTGTAAGTGCATCAGCAGTTTCTCGTGAAGTTCGAAAAAACCAGTTTACTTTAGGTAGAGGGATGATGCGTACTCACAAACAATCCCAGGTGTCGTACAATTATTTGCGTACAGCTGAATGTATGAACTCACGCATTATGCTAACCTTGGTTTGCACATGACTGTTGCTCAGGAGGTTGAACAAAATTTATCGTGTTAAATATACTTACACGTTTATGTATTGTATGTGCTATATACGTACGCTATCGTGGTGGAGAATTTGAGTTGACTTGACGAAGCCAAATGCGTTTATGTACATACAGTATGTAGACGTATTTTACTATAGGGGCGCGGTAACTAATTCTTTTGATAGCGACTGTTTCATATTCATTTCATTCAGTCACAGCGGAGGCCACGTTACATGACACCATCACAGTGTTCAGTCCAGCAGACAGCTCTTTGTGCGGAATTACTGTATCATTTCGACTCACAAGTTATCTCAAGCCTTCTCAAGATCAAACCAATGTATTACTTACGCCATTGCGATTGAGTATATATATATATATATATATATATATATATAAACCCCCCTCTCCTTACCCTATTTTTCAAAATTTCCCCCCATATTTATTATCCATTATATCTTTTCCCTAAAATATAATTTCTTCCCTATTTATCTACTTTCCCTCTCATTATTTTCATACCCCTTATATTATTTATTTCCACTCTTATTCCCTCCCATTTTCTCCCTCCCCCCCCCCTATATATATATATATATATATATATATATATATATATATATATATATATATATATGTATCTGAGCACTTCACGCGAATAGGGTGGATGGCGAGAGGCTGCCCCAGTCGCTGGTTTCAATCATTTTAGGCGCTAGCTAGTTCCCCTATTCTGCCCCAGACGCTGGTTTCAATCATTTTAGGCGCTGGTTAGATTCCCTATTCTGCTACAAAAAGCTTGTTTCAATCATTTTAGGCGCTGGCTAGATTCCCTATTCTGCGCCAAAAAGCTGGTTTCAATCATTTTAGGCTCTGGCTAGATTCCCTATTCAGCGCCAAAAAGCTGGTTTCAATAATTTTAGGCGCTGAGTAGACATTAATCTGCACGAAACTATTGGCATTTTTCCGCTTTAGCAGCATTTCCCTATTCTCCCCTTTAGCAATGACCGTTAGGGCATTTTTGTTACTAGTTTCTTGCATTTTTCCGCTGTAGATCACATACGTATTACTCTTTCGACTTTAGTAAGCAATCAGCAATTTCCCGGTTAAGATATGTGTAGCAATGTCAGGGAGGCCAGTGGCACCGTGAGGGTTAGTATAAAAACCGAAATACTTTTATTAGGTCTTTTTATGCAAAGTTGCGCTCACAAAAGCTAGTCTTTAACGCAATTTTCTGATGGCTGCCGATGTTCGGGGGGAGTAGCGGCACCGACTGGGGAAGGATAGAAATCAAAATAGCAGACTTTTTCAACAGGGATTTTTTACGCAAATTTGAGACCGCAAAATCATTAGGTTTAGCGGTGTTTCCTGCATGGCTGGCTGATGAAGTGCCGAGAGGGTGCGGCGCCGCGTAGGGACATAGAAATCTAAGTAGCAGGCTCTGATCTGTGAATTTGTGAACGCAAATGAGTGTTTAATGCAGTTCTCTGATCGGTTGCCAATCATTTGAGGAGGCAGTGACACTTGTGGGGAGACAGAGATAAATAGCAAACGCTTATATGCGAAGTTGAGAAAGCAAATGAGTATTTAACTTAATTTTCTGA
Source organism: Trissonchulus latispiculum (assembly GCA_030248195.1). Classification (NCBI taxonomy): domain Eukaryota; kingdom Metazoa; phylum Nematoda; class Enoplea; order Enoplida; family Ironidae; genus Trissonchulus; species Trissonchulus latispiculum. The sequence goes on along the minus strand of JASAND010003295.1, from coordinate 100 downwards.
ATGGCTGATGATCTGCTGAAGGGGGGGGTAGGGGCCCCGCGGGGGGACACAGATTTAAATAGCAGGCTCTTATATGCGAATTTGTGAACGCAAATGAGTG
>JASAND010003294.1:0-116280 GCA_030248195.1 Trissonchulus latispiculum | reverse complement strand
GTGTCTCCTTAGCGAACCCAGTCTTTGATCCAGTGCTGGAACTGTTTGATCCAGAAAGAGCAGGTAAAACTATGCTTGAGTCACGAACATTTAGCTTTGAGTCGCGCATGGTTCGACTAAAAAATTCACTTTTTTTATTGGTTCGCTAAAAGTCGCTTTGCGAACCAAGTTTTGAGTTATTAGCTCATTTTGTGTCAGCTGATAGTCCTTCAAGTGTACTCCATGAGTCACTCTTTAGAATTTAATGAAACTTCAGAGAAAAGTGGAATTTTTAATTAGAATTACTAATAAAAAAAACTAAATATAATTGGCTTAAAGTGAGAAATGGTCCGCTCACCCAACATGAGAAGAGCTGGAGAATAAAATTGTGGTTATTCGGCAAGAAAACGCTTAAACTTTAATTTTCGATTGGTCACATTTTAGTTTGCAGTATCAGAGTCACCGACGAATATACAATCCTGGACGCAGCTTTGAATTCCACCGAATTTTTTTTTTTTTTTTTTTTTTTTGCTGAAAAATTTGAATTTTTGGTACTATGCAGAGATTACTAAGTCGTGACTACGTCCGCTCGCAATGAAAAGTAGGGTGACTTTACTCCAAAACGCAGGTTATCTCCGGTTGTCCTAATTTTTTAAATTGAGCAAAAATCTGTTTTTCGCAGAGAAAACGACTGTTTTCGGTTTCTGAATGGCTGCGGCGCTTTCACAATATAATAATTTATCAAAGCTTTTTCGATTAAATTGATCAAATTTAATAAATAGAGTCAGTTGTGTTCTGTAAATGAGGAATTAGATTGATGTTTCTAAGAAAATTTATAAACAACGGCCATTCAAAAACCCACAACAGTCGTTTTCTCTGCGAAAAACAGATTTTTGCTCAATTTAAAAAATTAGGACAACCGGAGATAACCTGCGTTTTGGAGTAAAGTCACCCTACTTTCAGTGAGCGGACGCAGTCACGACTTAGCAATCTCTACATGTACAAAAATTCAAATTTTTTCAACAATTCGGTGGAATTTAAAGCTGCGTCCAGGATTGTATATTCGTCGGTGATTCTGATACTGCAAACTAAAATGTGGCCAATTGAAAAATAAAGTTTAGCGTTTTCTTGGGATAACCACAATTTTATTCTCAGCACTGCTCATGTTGGGTGAGCGGACCATTTCTCACTTTAAGCCAATTATATTTAGTATTTTTTATTAGTAATTCTAATTAAAAATTCCACTTTTCTCTGAGGTTTCATTAAATTCTAAAGAGTGACTCATGGAGTACACTTGAAGGACTATCAGCTGACACAAAATGAGCTAATAACTCAAAACTTGGTTCGCAAAGCGACTTTTAGCGAACCAATAAAAAAGTGAATTTTTTAGTCGAACCATGCGTGACTCAAAGCTAAATGTTCGTGACTCAATCATAGTTTTGCTTGCTCTTTCTGGATCAAACAGTTCCAGCACTGGATCAAAGACTTGGTTCGCTAAGGAGACACACGTCAAATTTAGGTCAATTCGTTTCAAGAATGGTAGTGATAAACGCTGAAGGAAAGGCTTTCATTGATTCAACTCTACCCCATGTACCCGATAAGTTGCTGTTTCTTGAAAATTTACGGAGTGCCTAAATTTCAGCAAAGGCTCGACATTTTGTCGACGCGATTACATAAATTCCTTTTCCTAGAATCTTTTTAAGCTTCCGAATTAATTAAAGTTTTAATTAATGATTAATGTGGAATTCATTTGATATTTTAGATATGTTCAGGATAGTCTTGTTCAGGCAGAATACTGGCACGATCCTTTGAACGAAGAGGAGTACAAGGAGAAAAGCATATTTCTGGCTGACATTAACAATGAGAATGCAAGTATTCCCAATAACTGATTACCTACTAGTTTTGTTATATGTTTGACTATATGTAGAGAAATACTGCAGTTCACCCCTATTACGGTGGACGTAATGGACGTATATATAACACCTCGGGTAATTGCTACGGCAATTATTCAGTGTAAGCATCCCCCCCTTTCCTCAAAAATGCATACGTTCTAACAAGAGTACAAAGCTGGCACTACCCTTAACCGCAGTACCGACTGGGGTGAGGTGGCTGTAAAATTACTGCAGTTCAAAGCACTGACTACATGCGAAAAAATTTCTAGCTTTTCAATCCAAGGTTTTCGGCTTTGATCAGACCGGCTGGCTCTTGTCGCAGTTGCCTTTAGAGGTGTCAAATACTGATTTCATATTGCATCTTGCATTTTAGTATGCAGTCGGCAAAAACTATGAGTTTAGAGGCTCCAACATTGCTACACTCCTTACAATTTCGCTCAATTTCAGGAAATCACAGGGAATGTCCATATCGTCTTTTATTTCAGACAGTAAATGAAACGTACAAGACCAATTTACAGAAGTTGGAAAACTTTGTGCTGGTGAAGTTTCTGAAAGACACCATGGTGCAGCCGAAGGAAAGTGAGGTAAAAACGGTTGTTTTTGTCCAAAACTTTCTCGGCTTTGAGGCTCTTGGGATAGGGTACGGATTTGTATCAAGAACGTAAGTATGAAACACTTTTTCTCTATCTTTAACAATACAGTACTTTAACAATACAGTTGGACTATACCGAACAAGGTTACAGATGGCTAGCTCTTCTCAAGTAAGCCCCGTCTGCCTTTCTTTTGTATCATCAAACTAAAGGTTCTGCAACCGTGATGACTTGGTCTGACCCACATTTTTCTGATTCCTCAACGATTCGCTTGCGAAATTGAATTCATTTTTCTGACATAATTGCAATATAGCTTAATTGGAAATGCAACACCAGTTTCCTGTAGCTTATTCTAGTTCTAAGTCTGGAAAGTTCTAAGTCTATCTTAGTTTTGAAAAATAACAGGTTTTGGTTAGCAGTAGTATAATCGCAGCAGTTTTGGACCATTCCGTATTCTCCCAAAGCTCAAGTGAAAAATTGCCATCAGTACAGCCTGAGTTAAATTTTAACTCTTAATCATGAAAAATCATGAAAATGAATCATGAAGTAAAACGTGAATTCAAAACTTCTAAAAGAAGAGCATTTCCAAATAAAACAAAACGTTAATCCTTCTGAAACATATGTAAATATATTTTAGTGGTTTGGGTTTTATCAACCTGGTGGCACCGACACTATTTTACCTCTGAATGAAACCAGCCTTTATACGGAGGTAAGTTTCGTATTGAATGAAAGTAAGTTTTCCCACCTTTCGCCGATAAATTGTAGTCGCATTCGCATGTAGAAGTAATTTGCCATTTTATCGCTAATTTGAAACTGTCGTTGTTTATCAAATTTACTTGTTTCGAGTCAGTTTAACGTGGACGTTTTAGTTGATTTAATGCTGATCTTGTTTTGACCTATGCATGTTTGGTGGTTTCTCATTTGTAAGTTGTAAATTATTTAAGTTCATTAATCGTTTTAGGATCGTCTGGGGCTGAAAGCGATGGACGCTGCAGGGAAGCTTCATTTCCTGAGTATTGACGCAGATCATCTGAAGATAAATGAAGAAGATTTCATCAACGATATCATAAAGCCATATTTGTCTTAATTAGTTCGTTAACTGATTTGCAAATAAATCAAAGTTGGGTATTCACTTAGTCTTTACAAAATTGCCCAGTTTTGAGCTGAGCAGTTACTTGAAGCATCACTAGCTTGTTACTGTTTGTTAGAATACCGACCCAGCAACAACTATTTGGTGAAAATACAGTCGTTGAGTCAGATAGTATGTCATTTTCGGACTAGAAAATGCAACAGGTTTCAACTGCATTAACAATAACAAACGTAGAACACGATAATAGTAACACAATTACTACTGAATACAGGCGGCATTTTCCTTTGATCTTTACAGTTGGAGCCGCTGTAGGTAGCAGTTTCAGATGTTGGTGCAAGAATAAAAAATACGCAGCATCATCGATTCTGCCGAAAAATGTTAAAAAATGTTAAAAAATTTTAAAAAATCCAAATCGATTAAAAATTTTGAAATCACTGAGCCTGGGCTAGCACTGTAAAGTTGGAAGTGTACTGAACAACCAAACTTTACGAGTGGGAAACTGTGCACAAGGAGAACGTCGAACCTGGAGAAGATGTAGTTCCAGTCGACCTAACTAACCTCGCCAAAATTACTGAAGTGAACCTTACCGAACGGAGTTAAACCGCCGATGAAGAGCAAAGACTCAATTATATAAGACCTACCCCACTTTTGCTGAAAAGTACATGCTTAAAAATATCTACCTACCCAAATATTCTCAGAAAAGCCCTACTTACCTACTATACAATTCTAATACAAAAACCTAAGCTAAGAAGACACCCTAAAATGGTCTAAAAAGAGACCACATTTACTATAGAATATGCTTGACAAAAGGGGGTGACCCCCGAGATGGCGTAAAATGAAGAGTGAAGACAAATACCAATATAAAGAGAGACAAATGAATTTTACAGAAATTTCCAATACAAAATAAGTTAAGACAACAAAATAATTTTTGCGAGACAGTAACAAAATAGAAACGAATCAACCCTGAAAGAATACCCTAACTAAACAAACCTAAGTCAACCAGACTAAATTTCGGAAACTTTTATGAAAACTACTGGAAAGAGAATAAAAAGAACTCTCAGAAAAATAAGATAGAAGAGGACTTTTGAAATACTAGACAAGGAACAATAAATGAATGAATAGCTCTACAGGGTCACCCTGGAGCGAGATAAAGACTAAAGCGGTCCCCACTTTAGTCTAATTTACAAATCAATAAAGCACAGCTAATACTAAAGCCGTAGGAGATAAGAAAGAAACACGACCGACCTTAACAAGACAAAAATACAAGACTGAAGTGTAGACCTGCATAGGCAGGCAGTACTAAAGTATGACCAAAAATTCTTGGAACCGAACTGTGAGCGCTTGTCCTGAGTTAACCTTTGAAGTTAGTCTATATAAAGTATATATTTCTAGAAACCTCAGGAGGAGGAGAATCCGGTAAAACCATCATATCCGGTCTATATCCGGTTACCGGATGCGAAATCGATAAAAACGCTTCAGATTCGGAAAGAGAATTCTAATTGATTCATACTCTAGCATATTGGTCCTTGGCCCAAGACATCTCCGAAAATCCGGTCACATCCGGTCTATGTACGGTAACCGGATGTCTAGGTCACAAAAACTGTACAGCAAGATGGATAGGTCGTACAGTTTCGCTGATTGAATTTTTAGGTTCAGCGGGTCGAAATTAGTCTATATGCGAAGTTTTGTCCAATTTGTACCAAAATTGCATGATTTAAGGTCGTATCCGGTGCGAAAAAAACCGGAAAAATCGGTTTTTCCGGTCCGGTGCTCGGAATCGCGGATACAAAATGTTAGTTTTTGGCACAATGAATATTTGGGAGGCTACTTTCATTTTACCGGTGTCAAAGTAATATAATATCCGGTCGATTTCCGGTTCTGAGCTTTGAAATTTGAGATTTCATGGGCTATTATCTCAGTATCCGGTTGGACCGGAAGTCAAATTATTTTATTAAAATGACATTTTGCGTATCCCTAACAAGCATCAACCTCAAATTACTTCATATCTGCTGAAATTTTTGAATGATTTAAACGTTTCAAAAACGTGCTGATTTTGCTTGTTTTGTGTAATTGTTAAACCGGATATGCGATTTGATCCCATACGCTTAGCTTTGCCGCACGCAGTATAACTTATTTTTGAACCATTTTTAAAACGCTATCATTCAAGAATTACAGCAGATATGAAGTAATTTGAGGTTGATTCTTGTTAGGGATAGACAAAATGCCGTTTTAATAAAATAATTTGACTTCCGGACCAACCGGATACTGAGATAATAGCCCATGAAATCTCAAATTTTAAAGCTCAGAACCGGAAATCGACCGGATATTCGATTACTTTGACACCTTTGACACCGGTAAAATGAAAGTAGCCTCCCAAATATTCATTGTGCCAAAAACTAACATTGTTTATCCGCGACTCCGAGCACCAGACCGGAAAAACCGATTTTTCCGGTTTTTTTCGCACCGGATACGACCATAAATCACGCAAGTTTGGTCCAAATTGGACAAAACTTCGTATATAGACTAATTTCGACCCGCTGAATCTAAAAATTCAATCAGCGAAACTGTACGACCTACCCATCTTGCTGTACAGTTTTTGTGACCTAGACATCCGGTTACCGGACATAGACCGGATGTGACCGGATTTTCGGAGATGTCTTGGGCCAAGGACCAATATGCTAGAGTATGAATTAATTAGAATTCTCTTTCCGAACCTGAAGCGTTTTTATCGATTTCGCATCCGGTAACCGGATATAGACCGGATATGATGGTTTTACCGGATTCTCCTCCTCATGAGGTTTCTAGAAACATATACTTTATATAGACTAACTTTCAAGGTTAACTCAGGACAAGCGCTCACAGTTCGGTTCCAAGAATTTTTGGTCAGACTTTAGTTTTGAAAGGCCGTGGAAGAATTTGACTGGCTAATTTTGAGACCCCCTTGGAAAGAGACTCTTAGCGAAAATAGACAGGTACACAGCGCCACCTTGTGACGAGGCTGGCTGATGCACATATACGTAATTTCTCACAAGCACAATTAAACTTTCAGCTAAAAGACTTTCAAATAAATTTCACACACAATTTCAACATAAATTTCACACATTATAAATTCCTTCTAAAATAACATTTCTACACTAATTTCAACCCAAAAATAAATTCAACCAACACACGTTAATATTTTTAGAGGACCGACGTCACGTCGACTCATTACCACACCCTACCAAAATAAGAACGCATTTGGATCATCCAATAATCCCCAACTCAACGACTTTGTTTTTAGGGGGGGGGGTTGTGGAAAAGATCTGTGCAGTGACTGGTAGGGCAGTTCGTTGAGTTTGACTATTTTCTTGTTAACTACCGAAAGATTTACGCTCTGGTGAATTTAAGCCAAGAGTGCATAGTGCATAAGAGTATGACAAGCTTTCACAGTCACAGTGAGAGCCTAGAGTATGCTATGTTCGCTAGCGGCTTACCCCTTCCCCAAATTAACCCACTCTAACTCTCACTCCGCCCCGATATGGGTATGGTACTCTCACTCGCTCTATGTTTATGTGCTTAAATTCGAAAACACGTGTAACTTGCGTTTGCTAGTTAGAACCTTAGAAAATTAACCTAAAGGGGGAATGCACTTTGTTAGCGGACAGAGCATCGCGCCGAGATAGCAGAATGTTTGCTTTGTATGATTCTATTAAAATTTAACCAGAGATTTGAAAACTCTGCTTTTAAACCTTCAAAAAAGAAGTTAAAATGGAGATCATATAACTGATTGATTCGAAAGAATTTATGGAAAGTAATCTGTTTAATTATACCCTATGAAATAATTCTTCCCCATTTTGCGCGCACACCACACATAATATTCATTCGTATTTGCTACAAAACACCCAGTTTAAAAGGGCAAAGAATGACAGTTAAAGCACTGATTTTTCATTTTACCTGAACTATGTAAACAACATGTCAGTTGTAGTATTGTCACTATGGCCGATACTTTTTGTAACTTCCGTTCAACCTAATTCTAACAAATATTTACCCTTGATAATACCGATTTGATGTTTATTTGCCTGGGAGCTGCGCTACCGATATAAGAACAAAGCTGATCTCACAGGGTCTCATCAGACATCCAGACAGTATGCAGTTCGGTATTCTGCTTTTCCTAGTTGTAGCTGCAGTGTGGACCGCAAAAGGTAGGATAACTTTATGTTAAAATAATTTCAGCAAAATTTGGATTTGAAAAGAACCTTTTCTCAGAATGTAGGCATCGTTCAACCGTGACACCTTATGTTTGGGTGTGAAAAATCGTGATCTTACTTTTTTAAAACGTCAGATGATAAGCTTTCTTTCTACCGCAAGACCTGTAGGATAATTTGCTTCTTTATGTCATCCATCAGTAATCACAAAATTTTTAGCATTGATGTCTCAGTTAGCTGTAATTCCCATTTCCGAATTTCTTGCAGTTACACCATACGTTTTTGCTAATTCGATAACTGTCCGGTTATATTTGAAGTCCGCAGTTGTTTGGGGAGAAATTCAACTTCAGTTAATCTTTGTCTGTTGGGATAAACGAAAGAACAAACGAAACTAAGATTGTCACTGCAGCACCTCCGACCCGAAAAATTCCATAAATTTATCCCTTGTCTTAGGCAGCCAAGGATGCGTCGGATCGCCAGAGGTTTTGGCTTTGGCCAAAAGCACGGACGAATTTGCCATGAACATGTATAAGAAACAATGGGAGCAGAATCCGAATGGAAACATCTTTTTCTCACCCGCATCCATTTCCATAGCACTGGGAATGCTTTTTGAGGGTGCCCAAGACGCCACGGCTGCTGAAATTAAGGTCTGTGTAAAACTACCTAAATTGGACTGTCAAATTTTAGATGGATAAAGTTAAAGCCGACTGTTTCTAAACAAATAAGCAGAAAGTCATTGTAAACTTTCACAGGAATAGTCCGGCAAATTCTAGCATTGTGACTTTATGTGTACTGTGAAGACAATGCTAGTTGTGTGCAGTTGGTATCAGCTTCAGCACTATCTGAAAACTATTTGTTCGTGTTTTGACATGATTTATTTAAACTGTGTGTGAAGTTAGCTTTTCGATCAAACTAAATTCTATCAGGTTGTAAATTCGACTATGCACTAGTGACAGTTGGGTAAGATGCATTGGTGCGCTTGGGATTGAGGTTTTCGCCTCCTCCAGAAACCTGGAGTTCACTTCCCTACCTTTGATTAAAAACCGAAAATTCCTGTTTTCGTTGCTCTCCTGCCACGGTTCCCCCAATCCTGCCTCTAGTAATGTCTAATTAGCTAAAGATAGTCTACCACTTATTGAAATCTGATACTCTCATTATCTTTATCAAAACGTAGAACTTGCAGCTGCTATTGTAATTAAATGTAAAAAGAAACATAAAATCTTCATGTGTATGTGTGATGAGCACAATTGACCAAACCAATGAGTTAGTAAATAATAATGATAATAATTATTAGTAGTACTATAAGTAGGAAAACATGATTTGAGCGAATTGTAGAGTTTCGCAAACGGTTTCAGGAAACAGCCTTTCCTCAGATCGCTTCCTATGAAGACGTCGCCGCAGCATTCTCCTGTCTTATGGAGCAGATAAACCGCCCGGGTCGGACCTTCCAGCTGGACACGGTCAACGCCGTTTTCCTGGAAAGTCGGCTCACCTTGCGAGAGCGATTCATGAACACGGTCCTTGGCAACTACAAAGCTCAGGTAAAGGATCAGACATTACCTGATATGTTTTGCATTTTCAACACTTCCTGTTCTTCTTTGTTGTATACCAGAAGATTGAGATCTTAAGAGAAGCCAAAAGTTTTCGTTCAGACTATTCGAGGTTTTAATCACTGGGCAATCCACGGCTCAAGTTTCAGGTAGATCCCTTAATTACTAAGTCAAATCTAATACTTCGTATCAATAGTACATAATGATAAAAGTGCGCCAGCAAGCAAACCTTCTGATACTCCGGTGAGCTATGATCAGCCAATTTTTCACACTCCATTGAGTGTCTGAGAAACAATTCCTGTTCTAAAGCTGGGTTCTAAAAAGCTTAAAGCACACAGTTAATACGAAGGCAGTCATTGTGTTTTTCGAGCTTTTAGCACGTGCGGTCACTGGTTCAAGAGGACAGAGTCTCAGTCTTATGAACACTTGTTGCCCTAAACCTGATATCTGTATTCTTGATGAATTGTATGGTTTTTAGGCGGTCAAGAAGGCTTTTGTGGAGGCGCCTGAGGAGTCCAGAGTGGAAATCAACGAATGGGTGGCGGAACAAACGCGCCAAAAGATTCGCGATCTCATATCTGAGGATTCAATTACCGTCGATACTCTAATGGTCCTGGTTAATGCCATCTATTTCAAAGGAACCTGGAAAACTACTTTCAAGTACTGCATCTCAAGTTTTTAGGTCCAGTGATAAAATTAATTAATTCTTAATTAATTTTTTGTTGGTTAGTTAGTCAGTTAAATAATAATTAAATTACAATAGTTTCGCACTTGATTCTTTCATTAACACAACAGTATTGTGAAGAAGTATTAATTAGGATATCTTAAACGCCATGGTTACACATTGACCAAATCCCACCTAAAATTGCAATAAGAGACAGCCAGCACAGCTCGAAGGTATTTCGAGTTTTAACTCTTGTTTAATTTTTGGAGGGCCTACCCCAATTTTACCTGCCTAACCAAGAGGTTCAAATGGCTAGGATGTTTCAAAACACTTTGCAACTCATCAACTTGGCCTACGAAATGCTAGGGTCTTTCTATTCCAAAATCTGCACTCTGCAGCTTAGTTCGCTCTCAACCTAGGTTGGTTTGCCTTTTTAGGTTAGGTTTTATGGTTGTCTGTTCTATGGTTTTTTTGTAAGATGTATATCGAGTCAGAAAATAACCTCATGATTTTATGTTTAAGTGAAATAAATTTAACACGCTGTATATTGATATGTATGAAGTAACAGCAAACAAACTAGCAATTCAATGCTCTTAAAAACTTCACACAAGAGATGGTAGAACAAATCACACAGAAATCTTATAAATATCATTTGTATACTTCATATATCTGTGTCGGGCTTGAATTCCATGTGCTAAATAAAAACAAGAAAATGGCATTGAAGCTAATCATAGGTCATATCAAGAGTACATAATGTATAAGAGTATGACAAGCGCCACACTCTATGCAGTTAGAGCCAAAACTATGCTATGTTCGCTATCGGCTTACCCCCTCCCCAAATTGACCCCCTCTCACTCCGCCCCTATATGGGTACGGTGTCCAAACGGGGGTACGCTCACTCCCTCTATGTTTATGTGCTTAAGCTCAAAAACACAAACAGTACGTAAGTGTAATTTGTGTCTGTTTCGAATTTTAGAACACAAACATAGCGGGCGAATTTGCTTTGCTCACTGGGGTCCAATTTGGGGAGGGGATAGGCCGTTAGCGAACAGAGCATAGTTTTTGGTCCGATAACAGAGAGCTTGCCAGTTGTCACACTCTTATATTATGTACTCTTGGTCATATATGTCTTGGTAGAAACCAATAACCCATGCAAAAGTAAATGATGCAAAGATTTGTATGACTTTTGCCAAATTTTAAAGTTTTATTTATTTTTAATTTTGTAGACAGGACACCAATTAATACACTCTTCATAGACAAATTTATCTAACATTTTTGTTGTATTTTACAATATTTGAATTTTGCTTTATGTTCTCAGATCCTGGGTCTGCCGTACAAAGAGGATGAACTCACCATGTATATCATTCTGCCGAAAACACGCAATGGTTTGGCGGAGGTTGAACCGAAACTGGACGGGGTGACCCTGAGACGGTTGATTGGACAAACTCAACCCAGAAAGTTGGGATATGTTGGCATTCCAAAGCTTAAGGTGCTGAATGCCTTTCTGGGGCACTGGTTTTCACTAAATAAATTTTTATTTTTAATTTATTTTCAACGACTTTTCAAATATGTTTTTGTATTTAGCTTGAAGTTGTCATTTGTCCGTCAGCTTGGTTAAAGTTTGTAGCAAATGGACAACTTGCTAATTGAGATGGACTACACATGAGATAGATAGAGGTCATAACTCCCTAACTTCCAAACGTTACAGAGTTACCACAGCCCTTGTGTTTCGCACTCTGCTGGTCCTACATACCATCCGCCCATCAATTTCCAAAACCCGACAATTACAATTTATGTCAATTGTTTAAATCCATTAATATATCCATTGATTAAACACCTTGTTCTTCGAAACTATGAAGGAATTTTCGTTTGACAGGACGGGCACGGAAAGTTGTTTGTTTTGTTTAGATTCTACACAGTCCGCCTCTGAAGAAAATTTTGAAGGATCTGGGCATCGAAAAAGTGTTCAGCCCCGGCGCCAGTCTAAGAGGGATTGCTGATGCTCCAAATCTTTACATCTCCGACGCTGTTCACAAGGCTTTCATAGAAGTAGGCATTACTTCCGAAAGTTTACAAAGTAAAATGTACCTATTATTTACGAATATTTGCAAAGTAAAATCTTGGCCAAACTCTTAGCATCTTTATAGAAACAGGATAATTAGAATTTCAGCATTCCACCACTAAAACCTCTTTCTTACTAATCAATTCTCTGCTAAACAGAATCATTCACACCACAGCGTTTCTGTGTTAATTTTATTAGTTTTTTTATTTGTTTTCATTAAGTTATCTCTAACCTGTTCCATTACAGGTAAATGAAGAAGGAACGGAGGCAGCAGCCGCAACAGCGCTTATTGGAGTTGGATACAGTCTCCAAATAGATCCCATCCCAACCTTCCGGGCGGACCATCCGTTCTTCTTCGCCATCCAACACAATCCCACCAAGACCATCCTTTTTGCCGGACGTTTTGTCGACCCGAGTACTGCAGAGGACACGGAATAAATCTGAATGTGTTGTTCATTTCAGAAAATTAATGGACTCGTAATTAATTAATTAATAAAACAGTTGGTACACCCCTCGTAATATGAGCTATTTGTAGCAACAAGAGTACATATAGAATATTCTATTATGTACTCTTGGTAGCAATAATATCAGTTAGACTTAGGATATTTTGTAGGAGCTGTGTCCTCAAGAAGATACTTGAATGTTTCATCTCACGAAATCTGTGATCATAGCAACAATAAAAACAAGTTCAAGGTTCTTCGTAAGATCGTCTGCCAGATCCTTATTTCTTCGCGCCTCCATCTGTAATAGTATAAACAAATCCTTCGTATTGTTTTGATAATTCCGGAAGCTGTTTGAGTTTTGCGTAATCAGAAACGGTCTCGATTATATTAAGATTAAGATGAAGTAAACTCAATGGAGTTTAGAAATGTGGAACCACTCGGTTCAACGGAATCAACTAAAGAATGAGCCCTTTAAATGGCATTGGCGTTGCAAGTGCTATTACGTTGATTTTTATTTGAGATTACTACATGCATAGCTCGTAGCTGGAAACTAAATAAAATAAAGCCTTTTTCATGTACTATACCAAGCCAGCAATTCGCTGCTACCGTATTTTCTTGCACACAATGGTTACGTCACGTCTGAAAACGGAGGTCCTTTTACGACAAGTCGCTATGCGCAACAAAGCAGACAAAAATTATGCTACTTGAAGTTATTGAGTTTTACAGTCAGATGGTGGTAAAATTTTGAAGTTGTTATAAGGGAAAATTTTTGCAAAGAAAAGTACACAACGACCTTCGACGATATGCTGCGATACTTTGTAGTGCTGAGCCTGGTTTGCGCTGTGGCTCTAGCTATGCCTATGGTAAGTGTTATGTTACTGCTTTTCTAGTGAATGGGTTTTTTGACACTACCCAGTAGACTGGGAAAATTCCGCTTAGTTGGATTGAACGAAATGCCACTGTCATGTATTGTGGTAAACCAGAAAGGTTGAAGTCAACCTACTGGAAATAGTCTTAAAATGAGGGAACAGAAAAGTGGTTTAAACTGTATCTAGGTACTCCTGATGGGACAAATCGAACACGTTAACAACCAGTGTCCCAGAGATCTCGCGTTCAAATTTTAACATTACAACATAATTGTAACGTGAAGTGTGCCATTATATATCTGGTCAAACTGGAGTTGCCAGATCAGAGACCATAAGTGGGGACCCGGATCGCATTGTTCCCGGCATCTTACAGACTAACCGCAAAAGCAATCGTCAACACAGCACGGTGTCGTCTTGTCTACTATATACAAACTCTAGTACATAGTCTTTACTATAAGTCTTTATAATTTATTGCTGTGTCTCATTAACCCTCAAGTGGTACTTGCGTATATATTTATTTGTACTTGCACTGCAAGCTACCAGTCCTCAAGTACAGGTTTTCGGCTAACACTTTTGGTCAGAATCTGGTTCATAAAAATTGTTCACTTGCAACTTGGAGTACCTAGTTGAATGAATTTCACAGAGGAACAAAAATTGCTATAAGCTATTCAAATTTTAATATATTTTGGAGAAACTTCATTACAAAACTTTCGGAATATATATTGTATAGTGTAAACTTCAAACCATTGATTCATTTTTGAAATTTATATAAATTTATAAACATTTTTTGGTTTTTTACTTGCAAACGTCCACTTTTTTGGTGAGGGCTCGACACCGTTTAGGCTCCTCGTGAGGCCTGTCAGATGTTTCTCTTCCGCAAACGGACAAGAGGCGGAGAGAAAAGAAGACTACGGATAGAAAACATAGTCCCCCAAGCCAAGCCGGCGTACGGTTATTGCAGTCTCGCCCAGGGCAACCAGCCTTGTTCTCTCCAAGACAAGCAAACTTGCACTTGAACTTGCGTTTACAAGTTCTCAAGTCTGTCAAACTTGCCGAGTTAATTTTCCGCAAGTCGGAGGAAACGTTTTATGAAACACCGACAACGTGACTTGCAGTTCAAGTGCAGGTGCAAGCTGATTGAATTTTATGGTTATGCTATTTTTACTCACTTTTGCTAGAATCGCTATGCCGAAATTTTGGGTCAAAAAGTGGTATTTTTCGAAAAAATCGACTTTCAAATTTTGAAATATCACATATATCAGATCAAAGCTGACGCCTAGGCGGTCCTGAAAATCTAATCGAAAAATCCACTGAGCGAGACACGAGTAGTAGCCAGTCAAAGTCGAAAAAGCGGCAAAGATCAAAGGATTTTGAAAATCGAAAAAATGGATTAACTCACGCAATTTCCAACCAAAATAGTTGAAATTTGGTGTGCAGGACTTTCAGATAAGGGGAAAATGATCGTAAAAAAATCGTGGTAGTATCATGTACCAATCTTTCTGGACATATGAAAGCGGCGCCCTTTGATATCGCACGGGAAATTTCAAAAAATGTTTTGACGAAAAGAAAGATCTCGTCAGTTCGGTTCAGAAAATATAAACTTTGTGGTAGCTATCTTGAAGCGTTTTTGAGATATAAAGAAAACAATTTAGCTTTCTACATTTTTTGGTCAGACTTTAATTGTATAATCTTAATTCTTGTAGCTATTGTTGAAGGGTCTGTCTTTATTTTTCAGCAACGGCGATTTGTTCGTGCTTCGATCCCAGGGGCTGGCGCCAATCCGTTTGGTTCCATGCCACTCAGCGGTGGCATGAACCCCCTGGGCGGAGCCACAGGTGGGCTCCCCAGTCCTGGCGGCTTTCCCGGAAGTGGCTCTGTTCCGGGGGGAAGCTCATTACCTGGGGGTAGTTCCTTGCCAGGCGGAAGTTCCATGCCTGGGGGTAGCTCACTTCCCGGTGCTAACTCGATGCCTGGAGGGTCCAATTCTCTGCCCGGAACCAACTCTTTTCCGGGAAGTGAAAATGTGCCCGGATCCAATTCGTTTCCCGATTCCGGTGGTAATTCGCCACCCCAGTCGGGAAATCCTCCTCCTCCTCCGGACGGTTCGGACCCGGATTATCCTAATCCGGCTCCGGACCAACAGCCACCGCAATATCCACCTGAAAACCCGCCGGAATATCCACCGGAAAATCCACCGGAAAATCCACCGGAAAATCCACCGGAAAATCCACCGGAATATCCACCGGAAAATCCACCGGAATATCCACCGGAAAATCCACCGGAATATCCACCGGAAAATCCGCCAAATGAGCCTCCACCTCCGGGAAATCAGGAACCTCCGCCACCACCGCAAGGATCTGAACCGAAGCTACCAACGAAAAATCTACTGGAAAGAGTACCCGGAAATCCGTTCAAAATCACGGAAGCTCTAAATCCGTTCGGAAAACTCCCAATTCCACTTTGAGGAGAGAATTTCGATGATGGCATTTTAAGACAATTTTAAGAAAACCAACGGACGTTTCGACTTCTGTCGGGGTTCAGGACAGAAAACAACATCGTTTTATTATTCTATCACTTTTATTTGCATTTTCTTAAATTATACAATCACTGGCGATTATATAGAGGTTTTGAATTTAGCAGAAACTGTTGAAACTGCAGACAAAAATAATTACAATGGCTATAACAATTCAACTCTGTCATACCCGAAAAAATGCTCAAACCAGAAAGAAAATCTCCTAAAATTAATAAATGAAATAAATGTGTTTAGTATATTTTAATTTCAACAAACAGTCTACAAACTATCATCTTGTCACCAAGCAAAAGCCTACAGCACCCAGTCTTCGAACACAGTCAATACTTCTGTATGTCCTTTCTGGTGGTCTGGCTTGCAGCCGGAGGATCGGGGGTCAGGGGGGACGGGGATCCGACGGTGGAAATCTGGGGGGACTGAACCTCAATCCCGACCAGAGGGACCTGAAATTCGTCAATAGTTCCGCTGGATGTGGCGTTTATCAGCCAATCGCAGCCAACCGTAAAACAGGCAACCATTCCGAACATTAGCAGGAGAACGCTCAAAATCAGGGCAATGGCTTCCATGTCCAAGAGGTGGCCGACTGGCCGAGAAGTATGCAAATTAAGAAAAGGATTCAGCTTTCTGTCGTTGCCGAAAATGCCAGAATAAAATGGACAGGATAATGACGGTTAATCCGCATTGAATACTCCAACAGTGTCCTGAAACTAATACAGATTTTATCGTTCAAATACGTTGAAGAATAAAAATACAGAATATTATATTTCAACTTATATACACTCTTAGAAATGTTCCAGTAGAAACTACAGGAATCACTTTTGTAGATGATAAATATATACAAAAGCTTTTGTAGAAAATACAGGTTAGGTCTTGTAATTTCTACAGGACATCGTTGGTAGTTTTTACCAAACATACTTTGGTAAAATCTGTTACAAGGTAGACTAGTATACAATACAAATGAAACCTGTAGATTTCACTGGTTTACAGGTTTACTCTACAGGAAAGTACTCGATACGCTGATAACGGAAACTGGGTATATAAGGGCGACAGTGATCATAATTTTTGAAGACTGAAATTTTTGAATTTTTTTCAAATTTTCAGTCTTTCAACACCCCGTGGGTGAATTTTTGTAACGGCCGCTCCCTGCCGAAAATATTTTGGGAGCGGCCGCCCCCATACCATTTTTGAAATAACAGGTCGCTCCAGTAAAATTTACAGGTTTTGTCTTGTAAAAACTACAGGTTTGGTATCTGATTTAGGATTGTCAAAAAAGTCTAACAAAACTACAGGTTTCTTTACACTGGATTGCACCAAAAGAGATAATCTCGACCTTGCGATTATCTCGAGATTAACTCAAGATTAACTGGAGATTATCTTCACAGAGCATTGCACCAACTAAAGCTGGAGATAATCGTGAGCTCGAGATAATCTCCAACTACTGATATTTCAATCCTACCCATGACTAGGATTAAGTCAAGATAATCTCGAGGTTTCCACTAGAGATGCCTGGATTTGAGCAGTTGATGAGCATTTCTTCTATTTGGACAAAACGTTTTGAATAGAATTACACTTTTTAAACACCATAGCTCACCAAAATTGATCAAGATGCTTTTACAATGGGAAATTAAATAATACACAATGATAAATTATATCAATATATCCAAAAACATTTTTGTATTTGATTTTCCAAACTATCCTTTTTTAAAAGTGTTTAAACTGGATAATATGGATAATAGGATAACACAATATATTCCTGGCTGACGCCGCCAAAGTAAACGTCATTTTGTAGTCGATAGATAACCGTCAAATTTCAAATTGTCGCGTTTCAATACAAACGAAAGGTTGCAGCTTGATTGGTGAAACGGTTCATCACATGACGCGAAAACAGAATTTGATTGGATAATCCTTAACTCGAGATAATCTCGAACTCAAGCTGTAGATTGGATAATCTCGAACTAATATTGGTTGGTGCAGCAGATAATCTGTAACTCAGACTTAGAGATAAGCTACAGCTAAGTCAATCTTGAACTTGAAGATTATCTCTAGCTTAAGCTAGAGATAATCTTGATGTTGGTGCAAACGGGCGTTATTTTCTACAGGAAACTCCTGTAATACAAACTACAGGTTTCCTTAGTATTTTATACAGGAAATTCCTGTAATTTTCACTATTCGAGAGGCCGGTAAAAAATACAAAAGTTACTTTTGTGGAAAATACAGGAAGCTCCGCTAGTGACTGACTGCACAGGAGCACTTTTGTAGAAAACTACAAGAATTCTAATTTCTACAGGTGTTTTTTAAGAGTGTATGAATGGAATAGGGTTCTGTGACATTTGCCGGCCGGCCCATCAAACAATGGACCGGTGAAGGTGTCTCACAATGTTACATATTTATTTTTACAAATCTATTAATAAACAACAATAAAGTTATTTGGTTAAATTTTTAATTCAGTTGGTTTCATTTTATGCGTCTATTCTAAACAGAATTCCGATTCGTATGCTAGAAAAATCGTTTGTATGGCTTAGTTTAACATGAGTTTCAAAATTTCTTTACTTCAAACTCTACTCGGGCGTATCCCTAGTTTGTTAACTCCCCACTTAGCCAACTCTAATCCTTTTAATTAGAGTTGTCTCCAGTTAGTCAACTCTTTTTCAGTTCACCCCCAAATAGTCAACTCCTTTACAGAGCATCCCCAGCGGATCCAAACCTTTTCCATGTTATCCCCACTTGGTCAACTCATCTTCGTGTCAAGAGAACATACTTTTAATTTAAGATAATATTTAGGTTTAAATTAATTAGTTAAGATTATTTGTGAAAGCCAGAGCTGTTTCCCCTAAGAAAAACTGACTCATTCGAAAAACAGTTGACCAAGTGGGGATGCTTTATGAAGGAGTTGACAAGTGAGGATGAGCTGAAAAAGTTGACTAGCTGGAATCAACTCTAATTATAGGGATTACAGTTGACTAAGTGGGAAGTCGACAAACTGGGGACAGTTGTCTTGTGTTGTGATGACGTTTTATTTGAGATATGATAGCAAGAGTACATAATAAAGAGTATGAAACTCTTACACTAGCATGTACAAAACATGCTAGGTATGCTCGGTTCATTAACTCGGGACCCTCCCCGTAACTTCCGGAGGGGGTCCCACTTTGCACTAACTACACGCTTTCATATAAGCGTGTGTCTGCTCGCTGATTGGCCCACTAGCCTAAGGCTTACTGTAAGTAATTTATTGGTTATTTTAATTAATTAATTATAACTTTAATTAGGTTAATGCAATTAAAAAACAAATTCGACAACTTTGTAGCATTTTTTCTGCTCTTTCCAATGATATAAAAATTGTTGCACAATACAAAAATTTGCAGGAATGTAGTCTGTAACAATTTTTATATCATTAGAAAGAGCAGAACAAATGCTACAAAGTTGTCGAATTAGTTTTTTAATTGCATTAACCTAATTAAAGTTATAATTAATTAATTAAAATAACTAATAAATACAGTAAGCCTTAGGTGGGCCAATCAGCGAGCAGACACACGCTTATATGAAAGCGTGTAATTAGTGCAAAGTGGGACCCCCACCCGGAAGTTACGGGGGGGGGTCCCGAGTTAATGAACCGAGCATACCTAGCATGATTTGTACATGCTAGTGTAAGAGTTTCATACTCTTATATTATGTACTCTTGATGATAGCATGGTAACAAAATAACGGGCAAATTGCAGCCCTTCACATTTCACACAGTCATCACGTGACTATCTATTAGTATTAGCAGTGTGCAATGAGAGGAGGTTGGGATTTAGTCATGGAAGACTCACACTCACGCAGTGCCTCATAGAATATGGAACAAGGCTAATGATGAAAAAATTAGTCATGCAGCAACTGTCAAATTTCTGTAATTTTATTATCCTCGCTAATCTTGTTGGATATTCAGGGTTCCGAACGACGGAGACCAACCGCGAGAAAGATTGGATTAGGACGAGGCGTCCTAAATTAACGGTACCAAGCTCGGCCTTAACGCATGGCTAAAAAGTTTAATATTTATAAGAACTAAGAACGAACAACAAGAGTGCATAACAGTTAAGAGTGTGACAAGCGTCAAAGTCTTAGTTATTAGGCTGGGGACATGGTTTGCGCCATAACGGGTGACCCCCTCACCCACAACGGAGCACCTAGTACCTACACAATTGCGTATGCTCACTCGCTTGTATGTTTACGTGTTGAAGCTCGAATCGAAACCAGCAAGCCTACATAACGTTTTGATTGTTACCGGTTCCGGTTCTAAAAATCCTTCCGGTTCGGCTCCGGTTCTGGTTACAACCAGTTATAGTGGAACCGGCCCCAGCTCTATTTTCATCACGCAACGATACGGCGGTCGGCGAGTGAGTGCAAATAAAACTGTCACTGGGACTGATAGCCTTTAGCGCGCAGAGCATGTACCTACACCTACACTAAGCTAATAACAACACAGATGGAAAGGAGAAAAGCTAAACATGGGACGCCACTGCTCATCCAAACTGCCTATAAAACAATTCAGAAAATTCCGGAAAAGGTTCAATTTTGGTTGTTTTTCATATTTTTCTGCCCAATTTCTACCTATCAAAACTCTTTTACTTCCTTTATGGGGCATGGTGCTCAGAATTGTCTCAGAGAGTGAGAGAGAGAAAAAGAGAAAGAAAGAAGAACGTTTGAAGAAATTTCTGAGATTAAAATCTAGAAATGGGTTGAGCCACTACTGGGAGACTAATTCAATTGGGTCCTAAGACGGGACTGGCTCCTCCCTTATGCTTACATAAGCATTAATTCAGAGAGAATAATACTCATTAATGTCCTTGAAAGAGATTTGCACAAATTGGAAGAAGTCCACCCCTCTTGAGATGGAATGAAATTTTGTTTTCCAAGACTTTTCCCTGTATTTTTTGATGTCCTCAGGTTCCCCCATCTCAGCAAGTAGCCCAATCACAGCCTCTGCATTAGCAATTAATTGAAATACAAGAAAAAACATTAACACATGAATATTTTTCTGTACGTAAACAGCCCGGAAATCACAGTGTTTCTATCTTTGCACTCTCGTCAGAGGTCCTTTTATGAAAACAACGCTAGAGATCTCGGTCAATGTGCGTTAGATGTTAATTTGCTTGCTAGCGAGCAAAACAAAAGTTAACCTCAACTATCAGCAAAGAAATGCTGAAGTCTTTGTAAACTAACAGTTGACTTTTTGATAAAATATTAATTAGAATTGTATTACTTGGGACTCCAGCGCAGCGGGTCTTTTATGTTTCCTCTGCTCGGTTCCTCACCTCACATGCAGTTTGCTTGATTAACGTACTCTTGTGCTGATGCTGTGATTTCCTGGATCTTCTGGGGGAGGGGTCCCAATATGATTGGAGAGGTTAGTACCTCCCCACACCCTTGAGAAACTCCAGGACCGCCCGGGGCTCCTCCGAAAGGACCGAGATGGTGGGGTTGGGGCAAAGGTGCCGGGTGCGCATTGTCCTATGGGCCGGACAATTTTGACAGTTTTGATCCATCGGAGGCCTTCTAGAACGGCAAGAGTCTCCGCTCTAAAACTGGAGCAACAGCTTCCAGAGACTGTTTGAATCCGGTGGACTTCTGTACCACCAGGCATCATGATGACTGCGGCAGAGCCTCCATTTTTGGCCCCTTCACTGTCCGTTACGTCAGTCCAAATGACTATTTGCGGTTCCGGCAGAGCCGCCAGGGTGGCGATGGAGGAAGCAGCCAGTTGGGGTGAGTTCTTTCCCGATCCGTCGAGAAGGTTTGCGTTCAGCGTGACAGACGGAGTTGACCATGGCGGGAGTGTTGGTAATTTCAGGGGCTCTCTGTTCAGATCGGCAAGACCACAGTTTTCGCTTAGCTCTGATTCGAGACGTCTCCAGGAAGATTGGGATATTAGTCTCTGCTCCACTGAGACTTCCGCTGACCGGCGGCGTGGGTTGTCCGATGGAAGTCGGAGTGATTTCTCGTGGGCACAGGCGACTATCTCGTTGGATCTGATTTTCACCGATGGCAAATTCGCTTCCGTACGAACATAGTCGCCCACCTGTGATCACTCTTGCAGCCGAATTTTGGGAGGCCTCCAGCTTCACTTCGTTTGATTTAGAGATCGATGGGAACCATGCGGCCAGCGCATATTCAAGAATCGATCTAATATAGGCAATATATATGCATCTGAGGTCCTCCTTTCCTGGCCCCCAGGCTCGGCCGGCCACGGCTCTCAGGGCAGCAGTTCGTTGTCGCATCCGTTGTCGCAGGTCGGTGATGTGGGGGGGGGGGGTGAATGAGAGATTAAAGTCAAATTTAACCCCAAGAAATACAGGGTTCTTATCATGTGGTATTCTTTTTCCGCAGATCAGGAGGGCTGGGGCGTGGCTGGCTCCTTTGTTGTGAGTGGAAAAATACAGCACTGGCATTTGTCGACATTAATTAATTTGTCGACACGGCCCAGTTCGAGATGACATCCAGTGCCCTCTGAAGAAGCGCTTCAGCCTTTCTGATGTTGGGATCGGAGGTCCCGATTGTCACGTCGTCAGCATAGATGCTAGCACTGACGCCCTCTGGAATTTTCTTCAGGATATCATCGACATAAACCAGGAACAGGAGTGGCGACAATACAAATCCTTGAGGAACTCCCTGGTAGAATAGTTTCGGGTCACTGGTGATGTTGTTCAGCCGGACTCTACCCTTCCGGTGGGACAGGGAGCTCCTGATCCATCTGACCATATGGAGGGGGAACCTGCTTTTCAATCAGTGTCCAGATGATTCGGTCCTGGATAGCGATGTCGAAGGCCCTGGCGAAGTCAATCATGGCAAGTGCGGTCCTCTTAGCCGGTGGGCGTTTCTGGAAACCGTCAGCCGTTTCCTGTATGATTCTGGCAATATGATCTTCGGTACTTCGCAGGGTTCTGAATCTTGGCAGAGGCCTCCAGTGGATTCAAGGAGGTGCTGGAGTCTTGCCTTCACCAAGGGTTTCCATCAGTTTGTAGACACAGCTGGTAAGGCTAATTGGATGGTAGGAGGCTGTTTGATCTAGCGGTTTCCCCTTTTTGGGGACTGGGATAATATCCGCTTCTCTCCAACTTTGGGGCGTGACCCCCGATTTCCAGGACTCGTTGAAGTCTTTTAGCTGGAATTCCTTAGCAGAGGAGGGAAGAATCTTGGGCATTTCGTTACTCTTCACTCTTCACCGTACGGAACTCTTCAGGTGAAGGGTACTCTTCACCGTAAATGGTTAAAGATAGGGCTGGGCCTAATTTGTGTGTAACACCGTTTCCAACATTCCAATATGAACGTAATGTTTGCGATCCTGTGTAATGTTGATATAGAATCCTTGGAAATAAAGAAGTCACAATTATGCTATGGTTATCATAAATCAGAGGACATGCACACTTTGGTGAAGTGCATGTTTGTCACGGAAACTGAGTGTGACGTCCTGTTGCATGAGGCGCAGCAGAAAAGGAAGGGGCAGAACTCGTTGTAAAATAATTAGGTTTACAATTACTTAAAATGTTCGTCCAATGGAAACTTAACCTTTTGCACAAGATATTGTGAGGACAACTTGTTCCATAACTTTTAACACGAGTGGATTTCTGAGCGGTTCAGATCTGGAGCTGTTGTTAGCGGACAACCTTGAAAAATCTATTTTCTTCTTACTAAGCCAGTTGGTTAGAGATTAGTAGGCATAGTGAAACCTACAAATATCAGCTTGTTACACTCTTAGAAATGTTCCAGTGGAAACTACAGGAATCACTTTTGTAGAGGATAAGTACAAAAGCTTTTGTAGAAAATACAGGTTAGGTCTTGTAATTTCTACAGGACATCGTTGTTAGTTTTTACCGTATACATGCCTTGGTAGAATTGGTTACAAGTTAGACCAGTATTCAATACAAGCGAAATCTGTAGTTTTCACTGGTTTACAGGTTTACTCTACAGGAAAGTACTCGATACGCTGATAACGCAAACTGAGAATAAAAGGGCGACAGTGATCATAATTTTTGAAGACTGAAAATTTTGAATTTTTTCAAATTTTCAGTCTTTCAACACCCCATGGGTGAATTTTTTGTAACGGCCGCTCCCTGCCGAAAATATTTTGGGATCGGCCGCCCCCCGCATCTACCCCCCCCTTTTGAAATAACAGGTAGCTCCAGTAAAATTTACAGGTTTTGTCTTGTAAAAACTACAGGTTTTATATTTAATTCATGATTGTTAAAAAAGTCGAACAAAACTACAGGTTTCTTTAGTATTTTCTACAGGAAAATCCTGTAATAAAAACTACAGGTTTCCTTACTATTTTGCACAGGAAACTCCTGTAATTTTTACTATTCCAGAGACCGGTAAAAACTACAAAGTTACTTTTGTGGAAAATACAGGAAGCTCCGCTAGTGACTGACCGCACAGGAGCACTTTTGTAGAAAACTACAAGAATTCCTGTAATTTCTACAGGAGTTTTTTTAAGAGTGTATGATGAGCGGATAATGAGTAAGGTCCATTTTTGTGATTTTGCCATGGCAGCTAAATGGCCAATTGTACTTCTTGAATTTGTTCCACTGTATTGAATTGGAAGACATAGACGTGGAAAGAAAAGACAGTGAGCTAACATTTTCAGCACATAAACTACATAGGTACCATAGACAGTGTTTTATACCGATTTCAGCGAAATCTGGGAAATTTATTTTTTGATTTTTCGGTCGCATTTTGGGTGTTGAAAAATCGAAAAAACGAAATTTCTCAGATTTGGCTGAAATTGGTCTATGGTACCTAGTTTATGTGCTGAAAATGTTAGCACATTATCTTTTCCCATTGGTCAGCTATGGCGACCCAAACTTGACTTAATCGCTGTTTTGGACCAAAGTCGGCGATTTTTCGAACTTTGAAGAGCCATATCTCAAAACTGGGTCTAGTATTTGGCTCATTTTGGCCAGCAGGTTTATTATAATCCTAAAAATGATATATTAAAAAATTGCGACCAGCCTCGCAGTAATAAGCTCTCTAGGTCGAATAAACTTACTTCGCACTACTCTCGGCTGGTGGGGTCAGTGACCTTAAAACTGCAGTTTTCGGAAACTACCTGACAGCTGGCGCATCCATAGTAAAGTTCTATGATCAATTTGAGGACCAAAAGTAGCACCGTACCACGTCGATGTCTTTCAGGACAGTGAACCAAAGCCAAGAAGCAAAATTAGTCATTTAGTTGTTATATATGACAAAATCGCAAAAATGGATCTTACTCATTAACCGCTCACCGAAACAAGCTGATATTTGCAGGTTCTACTATGCCTACTAATCCTAATCAACTGGCATAGTAAGAAGAAAATCAATTTTTTCAGGTTGTCAGTTCTATCTGCGAGGATCCCAGAAATCGACTCTCATATATATATATATATATATATATATATATATATATATATATATATATATATATATATATATATATATATATATATATATATATATATATATATATATATATATATATATATATATATATATATATATATATATATATATATATATATATATATATATATATATATATATATATATATATATATATATATATACAAATTAAATACAGAAATGAATCAACTTATACGCTTTCAGAAAGGATGTAATTCTTTTTCCAGAAAAGTATTTAAAGATAATTCAGAGCTAATCCCCAATCTTAAGGAGCTAAAGGGCTAAAGTTCGTCTGATTAAAAAGGGAGAGAAGTTAATTAAATTTCCATCCTAAAATTAGGCACATGCGTTACCAGAGGCGCCAGCTACTACAAAACAAGTTTCCTCAAACTATTTTCAAGACAAATTTGAACCCTCTCCGTCAAACTAAATTCTGGAGTTTTCAAGAAAATATACATTTCCAGAATTCACTTTCCACTTCCAAAATCAGATGCCAACTTTGATCTGTTATCTGGAAAGCAAAATCTTGTTTACAACAAACGCTATCTTAAAGGTCTGAAAATTTTCTGTTGAAAAACTTAGCTTAGACGGAAAGATAGTTTTAGGAAAAAGAGACAATAGTCCCTCGACGAATTTTAACACGAAATGGAAGTCAGTAGGATAAACCCAATTTTAATATCAAAAGGAGCCAACACTGTCATTATCTGAATGTCTTTGGGCCCATTTATCATCATAATAGCCGAAAGTGGACCAACTTTAATCAAACTGTCAAAGTGACGTTTTCATTCCAGAAAAATGGAAGACGGTTAACCAACATTGAAGCTTTATCGAGCCCATAAACACTTCTAACCCTATATTTTGGGGGCCTAAATTTGCTGATAGCATGCTAGCTAAGTATACTCTTCTATTAAACCACTGTAGTAGGAAGATATACTCGAGAATGGAAACTGTTACGTTAAGTTAGCAATGTGATAAGCTAAGCTAATCTAACTTCAGAAGTAATCAAGTAATAAGCTCCAGTCTCGGACAAGCGGTCAAAACAATTCTAAAAGATTATGGCAGATTTAAAATCCTGTCGCAAACACGATTTTCTCCTTTAAAGGGTGTATAACATATCATTTATTATTCATCAATTGAAATTTTTCAGGAGATCTGATCAACCGCTTGGAAAACGGCTGCGTTTGTAACAGATAAGTTCCTGTTATTTATAGAACTTAAATTTAACATAAATTCCTAAATATTTTGTAGGGTTAACTCCTACCATTCAATATTAACTTAGGAAATTGAATCAAATTTCCCAATTAAACCACTTCGATAACAATATTTCTTAAAATTGCCACTTTTTTGCTGCAGTTCTATTCTGCTTCAGTCGAAGAATTTTCTTAAGATGTCAAGTCGAGATTATATAGTGACAGCTGAGTCACAGTTGTTGGCTTCAACAGCCGAACAGAAATTTGATACGACGTTTAAAATCAGTATTTTTAAAGTTTTGTATGTAGTATTCTTAATCGCTTGAAATGATGTTTTGAGGTTAATAAAGAACAATATACCCTAAAACGTCTCAAGTATGGCCCAGATATGCTGCTCTGAGTGAGCTATGCCAGATCCTGACAGCTATGTATTGCCTTTATCAAACTATGCATGGACTATCAATTGTTTCATTGGTGAAATGGTCTAGTGGAACTGGAATTCGTGTCTTCAATGCACTACTGATCTCATTGGAACGAAGCTAAGTTCAACTCTTTCTGAGGTAGTTCCTATCTAAGAATGAATGTTATTCCTGAGGACAGACAGAGGCATTAGGCCAAGTCCTTTATTGTGGTGGAAGAGTTAAGCTTAGAGTTAAGCGTAGAAACGGAGAGCATACTTTGCCAAGGCAGCCAAGTTTTATAAAACTGGGGACCGTTTCTACGTTTTAAAATTAATTTGTTATTTATAAATTAAACTGCAGAAATTTTGAATTCCCAAACGGTACGCTTTCACAAACGCGCACTTTTACACACAAGCGAACACATGAGTTGACTGCGGAGGAAGGCAGATGTACTCCGCTCTCGCAACTCAAAACAAGAAACTTCAAAGTTGTCTGTTGCCAGGCGGCAACAAAATTGTTTAGAGCGTAGGCATGGCGCTGTGGTGCCAGAATATTTCCCCCCTAATTGTTGTGTACTTATCCGAGATTTTCAAGGAGTTGGCCAGTCAAGGGGGAAACCCCTTGAATGGAGCTAACGGGTGATCAGGATCCAGTGAGCGCATCGTGATCACTTCTGCCCCGGCAGTAGCCTTGCCTATGCCTCGGGTAATTGCATTTGCAATTATTCAACGCCAGACTACGGACCCTGAGCAAAATGAGTCTGGCGTTACCCCTCATCGCGAAAGCAACTGGGGTGTGGCACTAAGGGAAAAAAAATTTTTTCAGGAAATTAAACAGCTAAGAAACAATTTGTAATTTATGGAGGGTACTCCTTTTGGTGACTCCAACTTACACCAATGAACCAACAAATCCACTAACTACTTAGCTTCAAAACAATTAAGCTAATTTCTAAAAAACTAATCCCTTAGCCAACTACAACAGGAAGACGTCGGTTTATTAAAGCCACCATGAATACACAAACATTCAATGTTCACAGTAGTAAAAATATTTACAAATCAATTATTCAATTTCAATCATCGAATATCATAGCAAAAGTCCAAATTTGGTGGGGGCGGGGGAATGGGCGGGGGCTCGTTAGGTATCACCAGACCATCTACTTCCAGAAGACGAATTTTCACTTCCAAATTTAGCAACATGTCCAGGTCTTGGGCGGCTTCCTTTGATGTCATCTAAAAAAGCAGGAAAAATCCGATCGGGTACAGATACCCTTTCTGACAAAGTAGACGTTATGTGAAATTTCTGATATGAAAGATTAACCTTTGATTGCACCAAATAAGATTCGGACTAACTGCAGATTAGCTAAGGGCTGTCCAATTTTTGAATGGGAAACCAGTGTTTAGTCCTCATAATCAACAATTAGTCGTATGGCTACATAGTAACACAGTTTCAAACAATGAATGAGAGCACTGTAGTTACACAAGTTTCTACTGTTCCCGTTTCCTGATTCATAACACTATGTAGCTTGTCGTAGAATTATGCAAATCCACCCGCGGTAAACAGAAACATTAAGCGCTCACTTCTCGTTTCAGCAGTGCATTAATTCCGTCAGTCCAAAGGCTCAACTAGAAATAAGAAATGAAATAGCTTTGAATAGAAACCAAATGAACCAAAAAATACGTAGCAGGACATGGATGGATAACATGGTTCCCCATCGGAGAAAGACAATGGAAAAAATGTTAAGAAGGCTTTAAGTAAAAGGCGGAAAAATATAATAAAACAACTACTTTTTTGTATCAATATCTACAATATGAATTATGCATGACAATTGACATTAAAGATAGAAGAGTGAACTCAGGCTTGTAATGCTCTGCTGGACTTATTCTAGTGGGTGGTGGGGCCTCCATAAACACCCCCTCCCCAAAATCGTCCCTCCCCCAAAAAATGGGTGCCCACTTTGGTGCAAAATTTTGTCCTGAAAAAATCGCCCAGGCCAAATTTTCAAAAATTTTCCGGGTTCGCCGGATATTTTTCCTAAATTTTTGCCCTTTTAAACACTAAATCTGCTTATTTTTGCAAATAAAAATCAACTTTTACAGTGTATGCTAGAAAAACAGTGCTATTTCTAGCATGTTTCCAGCAAAATATTCGCCCCCCCCCCAAATTCCTTGCCTCTCAGACTTTTGGGGACCCACGAAGCCTCCCAAGAACAAAATCCCTAGAATAAGCCCAGCCCTGTATTTTCCTCACAGTCAGCTATGTAGCTCACTACTATCAGAAGTTAAGCATTGCCAACGAAATAGCATAGAGGTAGCAAAAATTAGGTTAAAAATAAAATTAAAAATAACAGAGAGGGGGGGCTGGGATTCGAACCCACAAGGCGAACCCCCGCTCGCCCGTCACTACACCGTAGTCTCATTGTCGGCCACAAAATTGAAGGCATCATTCCCATCATCCAGGGCAAGGGAAAAGGCAAGGGCGGCACTGGTCTTGACAATGCTCTTGTTCTTGGGGTCCTTCATGTGGGGACAGTCACGACCCACCAACAGATCCCTGATCTCTGAGACCAGCACTGAAATATATAGGTACACATAAGTAGTATATATAAAGAGTCTGTATACTTTGAAAACTTCATTCATTTCTAACTTTGTATCATAAAATTAATTTGAAAAAGTTGAATCACTATTTTAGGTTAGAAATCAAGTTTTCAAAGTATACAGACTCTTTATACTACGTACATAGGATGTATCCAACGCACAATATACATGTATGTACATATGTATTTATGTATGTATGCACACTGTATGTAGTTCTATAATAACAATTGAAGTCTGATCAAAAATTGAACAAAAATTGCTGGCATAACAAAATACTACACAGTTAAACCTGCCATTCAATATGCAGCAAGCTAGTTAAATAAAGATGATTAACAACTATCACGACTCAAAATCCATCTTACTACTGCATTACGGCGTTGTCAAAATAAACATTCTTAACCACACTCATTGCAAAATTGTCCTCAAGGTCCTACAGAAAAACTATCACTCTATTAAGGGTGGTCTTTTCGCAATAGTTGTTCAGTTGCATAGAAATACATTTTTCGTCTATTTTCATTCAGAACCAGTTCAAATCGTACATGCATTCATCGCTTTTAACCCTCCCTCTTTATGAGACTAGGATTCAGTTAATGTATGAAATAAGGAGCACTTCAAAACTATAAAAAATGACATCCATTTTTTGGTGAGACCGGATACGTACGTACGTTTATTTTTTGGATCTTCCATGTTGGGCTCCGACTGTTTATCCTCGCAGTCCGCATAGCAGAAGGCCTTCTCATTGGCTGCCAGTTTCCAGAACCAAAATTTCCCTAAAAAATACACACAACACAAAGTCATCACAAAAAAACAGAAAAAAACAGGCCAACCAATTAGTACGCTACTGTTCAGAACTACGACGACCGCACGGGAAGATAAAACAATAGTAAGGCCTTATTTCTTTAAAGATTAAACGGATAAGGTTAAAAAATTAATCCACACTAAAGAAACAGCACCTCGGATTAAACGGATTAAAATTTAATCCAGCGAGTTAAACGAATTAAATTTAATCCAGTTTCTTTAATGCACGTAGGATTAAAATTTTAATTTAATTCAGTTTCTTTATTCACACTTCGCATTAAAAAGTGGAAGAGTTAATTTTAATCCAATATTTTTAATGCTTAATCGCTATTCCTTTAAAGATTAATTTTAATCCGTTTAATCCGTCTCTTATATTTTCAACTAGTTAATCCTCGTGAAGCAACGCGGATTAAACGGATTAAAAGTTGGCGGATTAAATTTTTAATCGTTGTTTCTTTAATGGCGAATTAAACGGATTAAAATTAACTATTTTAAAAGGATTAAACTGGTCGGATTAAACGAGTTAATTTTAATCCGTTTAATCCTGCACTAAAGAAACAGCAGTTATCATTTTAATTCGGCTGATTTTTAATCCTTTTAATCCGACCATTTTAATCTTTAAAGAAATAGGTCCTAAGAAGTAAACTAAAAAGACTCTCCAAACCAAACTAAAGCTAACCTAAAACGAAACAATTCAAACGTTAAACCTCACGCAGAATTTTTTACTACACTCACAAAGAAGGTATACAAAAATTGAGTAGAAACGGTAAAAATGATGTACCCTTCTCACGTGTAGCCCGAAGCCCAGTTCCATATTTGCTGAATATCTTTCCCTCCTTCAGGGCATTCAGACGGTTCTGACGCACCAAATTTAGCATCTCCGGCTTAAGAGAGTCTCTCAATTCCCTGAAAATAAGATTTTTTATTTAAATTTCAGAAGAAAACTTTAAAAAATTTAAAAAATAAGTTTTAAAAACTCATCGGTCCCAAAATTTCGACAACTTCGCGAACGCTGCACGTCAACGCTTTGCTGGACTAAATTAGCTCTAGTTTTACCTTTTAGTCACATTTAGGATGAGGAAGCTTGTTTGTTACTGGAACAAATTGAACTTATTAACAATAATATTAACATATTAACCGCCAATAAAAACATTTCCTCGGAGAAAAAGACTGCTGGCTACAGACTATTAGAAAAAAGGAGTTTACATAACTTGCACAAAAAATGACATACAAAATTGGACGGGCCTGAAATTCGTGTTCCTCCCTATTCATTCGCTCCTGGTGCCAAATATTCTGAATCTCATAGTAGGTATATCGATTCAGCTCTTCCTGAAATTCTGCAAAATTTTTCGGTCGAATGTCCAAACTTCGCACCAGCTGCTCACGAACAACACTGAACACCTGAAAACAAAAACACTAAAGAAAATAAAAAACTTTAAATTTTTCAAAATAAATTAATTAACACAAAAACTAAAATAAAAAGGTGGTACATAATATCAAAGGAGTATGACAAGCGTCATGCTCTATCAAGAGTACATAATACATAGGAGTATGACAAGCGTCATGCTCTATCAAGAGTACATAATACATAGGAGTATGACAAGCGTCATGCTCTATCAAGAGTACATAATACATAGGAGTATGGCAAGCGTCATGCTCTATGTATTATCAGCTCGCTACATCCTCTGCACGCTATCGGCTTACCCCCCCCCATAAATCAGACCCCCCCTTATCAAAGCAAATTCGAACGCTGTGTTTGCACGCTAAAGCTCGAAAACACAACTAGTCAGTTGGTCCAAAGTGCGTCTATTGCGTGCAAACATAGCGGGCGAATTTCTTTGACAAATTATGGGGGGGGGGTTAGCCGATAGCGCGCATCGGATGTAGCAGCCTTATAATACATAGAGTATGCCTGCTGTCATACTCTTATGTATTATGTACTCTTGGATAATATGTAGTAAAATCCATATAATACCTTATCTATATCATCCACAGTGGCATGCATCTCACGCCAGGTTTTGTTAATCAGCCGAACGCCCAGGGCAAACAGTTCCATAAAGGGCTCTTCCTGTTTGAAAAGGATCTCATAGTAGCGGTCCTCGCTGTCGGAAGGGGGCTCGCCCACCTCCAGCAGCTCTGTCAGAAGGGAGGTCAGACGACAGCAGGTTCGGGCGAAGGGGCACTCATGGTGGTCGGAGCGACAGGAATTCTCTAGGACAATCTGGAACATTGAAACAGACAAAACAAAGTCCCTGCAGTTAATTATTCTCCTGGGTAGTAGCCGGGTATTCTTACAGGCCCCCCTCGGAATCGACCTTTCTCCCGAATACAGGCAAACTGTTTAAAAGTTAAGGGCTTCGCCGCAGATTTTTTCGTGAAACTGGTTATTTTTAGCCTAAATCCAGGCGTTTTTGAGAACGTTTAGCGTTTCTACATGCAAAATACGGCGCAAAAATATACCATTTGTGCCTCACTTTTTTGCCAAAAATCTCCCCCCCCCCTTCCGAAAATTCCCCCAACAACCCCAAAGGAAAACATTCCTAAAAATACCCTAGGTAAGAGTGGTCACAGCGCCCAATGGCTCTCTCCTGTTTCTGACTAAAGCTAACTCTTACTCCCTTTGCAATTAGCACATAAAAATAAACGTTTTCTTTTGCCTCCGATTTCGGGGGGGGTGTGGCATGCGACTATACAATAGATGCCAAAAAATATGACAAAAATACGTATTTAGTTACCACTATGTAGTACCCTGGTATAGGCTTCGCCATGATGCTTGGCAAAGTAGAGCATACAGTCTAGGGCCAAAACCCCTGGCGGGACTTCTAGAAATTCTTCCGCCGGATTATTGTAATTCTAAAACAAGAAAATTTACAAAAATCACCAAAACAAAAAACATAAAACAGAGATTTCTCATATCACAGAACTAATAATTGATTTATGGAACAGTGAACCAGGCATTTGCGTAACAAATTCTGACTCTCATGTACCTATTTCTTTATACTTTGTCAAAACGGCTGTACCTGAGAGTGCAACCAAGTAAACTCAATAAAAATGTTATAGGTTCGGCAAAAACAGGACTAAAGACAAACATGCAACTTCCAAACTTTTAGCGAAAAACTGTAGGGAGAGACTTTAAACTACAAAAGGCTCAACTACAACATCCCCGCTCCCCCTGCCAGTATAGATAAAACTAGAGACAAAAGGGGTGGGGGGAGGGGTACGGTACGTACCGAAAAGCCAAGACGTTTAAAATCCTTAGCATGGGCAGCCTGTAGTTTTCTAGCACTGGCCGGACTCAAGGGTTCTGTTACCGTTTCAAAGGCAACCCGACGCAGTTCCTGTACACGCTCAACCTCAGCCTGAAATGGGAAGAAAGGAAAAAACCTGAGAATGCAAAAAAGTTAAGTTACAATTAGATCGACGATTTTCAAGCACGTGAAGAATAAAAAAGGCAAGCAAGCAAGCCAGGATCAATCTCAGTTAGACGGAATTAATATTAAACTCTTCTAGGGCGTTCTTCGTGGGGCATGGGCAGGACTCAATAAAACTTTATTTACCACCAGTTTGCCGTGGCATGAAGAAGAAAACCGCTGAAACTTTAATGCTGAATTCATAGTTTCTGACGCAAGCGACGCGCGCATGGAAGCTATGCTACAATTAATTTTAAACGGTTAAAACGGTATGTTACAATCTGAGGCGTCGACACGCGTCTCTCTGCGTTCGCGACTATGAAGGCACCTTAACAACTCACGACTTACTAATATTTTCACTCTACCATTGGTATTATATACTGCATTTGCATATTGTGCTAAATTGACGAGTTGCTATATTATAATGCTACACAAGGTCAAATGCGACCCGACGATCACAATTCGGCAAGTACGTATACAGGGATGAGTAGGTGCACAGACAAGTATATAAAGTATAGTATATAAAAGAGGGAAGCACCTACACTGTCGG
The DNA here is from genome assembly GCA_030248195.1 of Trissonchulus latispiculum. Classification (NCBI taxonomy): domain Eukaryota; kingdom Metazoa; phylum Nematoda; class Enoplea; order Enoplida; family Ironidae; genus Trissonchulus; species Trissonchulus latispiculum. The sequence goes on along the minus strand of JASAND010003294.1, from coordinate 82,079 downwards.
CCAGATTAATCCGTTGATTCAGTCGCTCCTGAAGCGTGTTGAGTAGAAGGGTTTGGAGGACATAAAGCTGATGTCCCATTTCGGCTCCGATGACCTTTTTGACCTTCTGCGTCCCCAAGAGGTCCTCACCGAACACGCTCAACAGGAGGGACGTGCGCACCGCCTTGCTGCTCATCAGCTGCAAACAGACGTGTAAAAAAAGAAGAAAACAAACACACACACACACAGACACAGGTTTAAGAATAGTTATACAAAAGTAGTTTCAGTTAGCACTAGAAGAATGATATCGAAATAAACCTTAATTAAGGCGGTGGTATCCTTTTGTGTAGTGCTTTTGTGGTGATTTTTTGAAACGCTATAACTTTCGCAATATTGGGAGTTGGAAAGAGCTTTATACATGGTTTTAAAGCTTATTAACTGTACATTCACATGAGCTAACGACACTGGCAAAATTAGCAAAAAGATAGCAGAAATTTACTGACATGCTGACATCTAACAGGATGAATATAGACCAAAAATTTTTGAACATCGATTTCTCAAAACTGAAGAATCGGCCAAAAGTTCTTTTTATGCCACGATATGAAGGACATATGGGCCGAGGGACGTTTTTTGGATTTGGCTCAGCAGGTCTTAATTGTCGAGAAAATCGGCCAAATGCACGGTAACACGAAGTTTCGCAACTTCGCATTGAGTTTTCTTGATACTCGACTCGGTACGTTTTAGCCCAAACCAAGAATAACGTCCCTCCGCAGAAGTGCGAATTTCAATTCTGCCAAAAATCTCCGGGATCCGTCGAGTAGTTTTTGAGAAATAGATGTTCGAAACAAAATAATCGCAGTTTTGCCAAAACGGTTTTTCGGTCAAATCTCTAGCTTAAAGCACTAAAGTCCAGCTAATAGGCATTCATAAAATGTGCATTTGGTTGGACGCTGTATCGATTGAGTCATTGAATAAGCCAACTTTGTTCTTAACATGTGGCAGTAATTTTTAAAAAACCGATTTCCTCAAAAATGGCCATTTTTTGACCCTAAAACAGTTTTTGCTTATACTGACTTAACCACTGAAGATATCTCAAAGGCTGTAAAAGCAAAAATGTTCATTTTCGTGTCCTCTTTCCAGCCATAACAACCAATCCCGTGTCTTGTCTACCTACTGGAAGCCTAAGGCCAAAAACCAAAACTTTCTTATCTTTTGGCCTAAAAATAAGGACTGGTCCCAGAATGTTAAAGAGCACGGAAATAGCTTATTAATATTTCGTAAGTTTTAGCCATTTAAAGGATTAAAACCGTATGAGTGGAAAATACCCGAAAGGAAACCAGCACCTTAAGCAAACCAATTGGCGTGCTAACCGAAAGCAACGTGATTAAAAAAATCAGCAAACCTGGCAACGCGTTGCTGCTATCTAGTTAAGAATTGGGAAGTAACGGTTGTTCCCTATCTTGAAATCGTAAAAACATGGTAAATATGGCTTACTCTTGGGCTAATTCTACTGTGGGGGGCCCTACATAAACATCCTTCCCCCCAAAAGTGGGTGCCTGCCCCTTTTGGTACCAAATTTCGCCCTGAAAAGTCGCTAAGAAGGCCAAATTTGCAAAACTTTTCCGGATTCGCCAGAGATTTTTTACTCATTTTTTGGACTATTCAAAACTAAATCAGCCTATTTTTACGATACAAATTAACTCTTACAGTGCACGCTACAAAAACAGCGCTATTCTCACACATGTTTAGAAAAATTTCCACCCCTCAAAACTTCCTCGTCCCTCGGGCTTTTTGCGCCCCCCCCCAAGAAAAAAATCCCTAGAATAAGGCCAACCAGTATTGTACAGGAGCCAGAGTTATCAACATTGGGTTGAGTTCAATCCTGGTTGAACCCATTTTTGGGTTCAACCCTAAAATTTTGATCATTAATTTTAATTAATCTATCGTTAATTCGGTTCTAACTCAACCCAAATTTCAAACCCAACCCTATTTTTTAATCCGGGTTGAGATGCTTGATAACATCGGCCCCCCCCCCCTGATGTCTGTACTTAAAGTATGCTGCATTTAGTACCAAAAGTGGTATACGTATTCAGCAGATTCTGCTAACGACTCCATTTAAGCAGTTTACAAAATCATTCTGGTTCCACTTCCCCAAACCAGTATCCTTCTTCTATGGGCGGCGGATCTGTAGGGCAACTAACCTGGGCAATGCCCTTTCGTTGGGGCGACTGGGACTTCATGAACAGGGCATTCATGAGGGCCAGGGCGTTCTGCTGGACACGGGCGTCCGAATTGTCCAGATGCCGGATCAGGCTCTCAATCGGGACCTCACGTTCCGCGATGGACAGGTTTCGGACACTGAAACCAGAAATAAAAGTAACAGAAAGACCGAAAAAAATGGAGGAATATTTTTTGGTTTCTTCAGAGGCAAACTTAAAAACTGTTTCCAAATGACAAAAACACATGACAGTTGAGAGATTAGATAAATTGTAGCTTGAATGTGGCCAAGAAAGCAAGGGATAACCCAGAGATAGAAAGGGAGAAAACAGAAAACTATAGCAATATACATTATTCACTATTAGTGAAATTCAGATTTTTTGATTCGACTAAAACATGTTTCTTGATTTTCGTAACCGTCTGGCCAGCTTTGTAAAACAAGCTGCGAAAGATTTCTCCGACATAGTAACGGAAATATTATACGGTTGCAAAAAACAGATTTCTAGATTTTCGTAACCGTCTGGCCAGCTTTGTAAAACAAGCTGCGAAAGATTTCTCCGACATAGTAACGGAAATATTATACGGTTGCAAAAAAACAGATTTCTAGGCTCCATTTTTTTGAAATTTTTCAAAAATAATCAGTCAATAAACGAAAAGGACACGACGCCCCCTTGCCCCGTCCATTTGTCAGTAGAATTTTTACCTATTGACAACCAAGGACTCCAGTATGGACAGGGCCGATATCAGGGTCTCCTGGTTTTCCATTTTGACCCGGCCGATCACGTAGCCGGCCACTTCCGTGATCAGTTTCTCCGAGAGAATGTCCCACGAGATCTGACCGTGGTCCATCAGACAGCCAAAGGAGATCAGCACATCTGTTAGCAGACTACCAGATCTACGGAAAAAAAGTTGAAGTTAAAAATTAAAAAAAAATTTAAAAAACTAGAAATTAAAATAGAACAGGAAAATCTCCCAAAAAAGCACCAAAGATGTATGTTAGCTTTCCATGCCCATCATGACTGCATTAGACTGCCAACCTTATTGTGTGCATTTGAACAAAATTAGATGACTAAACCTGATAAACGAAAATTGAGATATGGAACCTGGAATGTAACACGATCACTATAATATACTCATATTGCTAATGCAGACAACTGTTGAACATATGTAAATTCGAATCCCAACATTTGAGACTAATTGTTGGTTTCTATACTTTTCCACAACCCGAAACCCAATCATTTACAGTCTATTTAACTTTTAAACTTACAGACTATTTGATTCGATCAGTTTGATGATTTTATCCAGCCCCTGTCGACTGAAAAATTCCAAGGCATAGGTCATGTCGGGAGCCAGACGGGCCAGAGACTTTAGAGCCGAGGCTTTCTCCTCTGTGGAACTGGCCGGCTGTAGGGCCGTTAGAATCGTATCACACAGTTTAGTCTAGAACAAACAACACATACAGAGACAACTACAGCAGCAATTTATATAATAGTACAATATTATGCAGTGGGCAGCATAGCAAAGGTAAGGCAAAACCAAGAAAATTTTAACTTTAAATTTTTATTTTTTACTTCAAATTTTCACTTGAAATTTTCCAGTTTAGCCGGACTGTTAAGAATTTTTCATACTTTTAGCTGGCTTAAACCATCTACATAAATTTAGCCACTTTTCAGCAATGTCTGGCTGTTTCTGGCCCGACAAACAAGCGCAGACGTCAAAAGTTTGCAGTGTTAAAAACACATGGCTCCACTCCAGACATGTGCAGAAGGGGAAATGGGGGGGGGGGGGGGAATCGGCGGCCAAAGGCCTTCGAAAAACAAGTCCGGATTCTTTAAATCCGGATTCTGGGGGGGGGGGTGAGGTCCAGGTAAGGGGGGCTGCAAACCCCCCCCCCAAGAACATGCCCCACTCAAATTTTGGGCAAGTAAGTAAGCAAGCCCCGGCAAAGATTCCATCGATGGGCCAAAATTGATGTTATAATGTTTGCAGCACAGAAATAAACCTACAGCGGAATGTGTCAGTTTCAGTACAGTCCCGTTCTGCAAACTTTGCCGATTCTGAAACACGAAATAATTAAATAACAATAATATATAAATGAGTAAGTATTTATAATTAATTTAAGGGGGGGGGGCAACGAATTTCACTAAAAGTTCGATGTTGAAAAAGCTAGCTAGTCTTTTGCCATATAATAGTATTAGGTTTAGTATAAAATAGTTTAAAGTTTGAAAGAATTCCATGTAGCGTAGCGTCCTGTGGAACCATCAGAAGTTGGTGTTGTCGGTTCAAAGCTCGACATGACTCGTACACAAACTTCGAGTCGCCCTGATCGCTATGCGCAAGGTACGGTACTCAAATTTTCCAGAAATAGTACTGACATATAGCGATTTGATATCGTGTAAAATAATCCTTAGATCAGTGTATACTTTTCTGTGCGATACAATCAAAGTGCGAAAAATTGGGTGTTGTAGGTCTATACGGGTGGAGGTTAACTAACGTCTAATGAGCTGTGGTTTATCAAAGGAGCCCAACTTTGCTCCAATTAATACTCCAAGTATCTGTCTTAACTTATATAAAAATGACATGATTTCGTTAATCCCTGAGTTCTCAGTGCTAGATTACATTATCGATATTGTCGCTGTTATTTGGTGCCATTACGAAGATGTGAGTCAATTACTCCAAAGTACTGTGGCAGAATCGGCTGAAACTTTGCGCATTACAGGCCAGTGAGTGTACCAAGATGTGCAGAAAGCCAGGTCACTAAACCTCGCTTCAGTGTTTAGAAATGCCAGATTGATTTCTCGAAGTATGGATGGCGATCCCGCCAAAAAGCTCTACGACAGTTGTAAGCGCATATATATATATACTGAACGAAGGAAGCGTCATATCGAAAAACGGATTTCACATTCGGATTCAGCAAGTCAAATAACCCCTATAAGCACCTTTTCGGCAAAATCGGAGACAAAAATTTTTTGACCCCATTTTGACTGCGCTTGGATAGCTTTTCAGGCCTAAAAATAAGGGTTATTTCTTAACAAAAGTTTGCTAGCACACTAACCAGAAAACCAAAGCTCGAAACTTACAGACAGTTTGCCCCCATTAGAGCCTAATATTTGGTAAAAAGCTGGGGTAGGCTAGGGGCTGCCAATTTTATTAGATCGAAAACGGCGCACGGACACATCGCAATTTTTTGCCAAATTTCAAATTTGAGCTGTTATAGCTGAAGCAGGAAGCAACGCTCGAAAGCCGGAATACTTTTAATATTTAGCACTAGTAATAGATAATATTTATGGCTGAAAGTTTCAGAATTGGTCAAACCGTTAATCCAAAAGCTGAAAAAACCTTTTTGAAAAATCCCGTTTTTCCCACCAAAATTTGTACTTTGGGGTCCTGCCAAAAACAGTGTAGGTGAGATATATTGTTGGTCACCCTAAACTTTTTTACTTTGATATGATGGCTAACGTTGGGGGGAAAAGTAGCTCTCTCCGACGATGTCGTGCCAACCCCTTCGTAGCCCCCCCCCTTAATAACTCAATTAATGACTGCAGCAAACTCAGCACCCAAAACCAGAAAAAGCAAATCAGGAACAGGTCTCTTTGTTGGAAAGAGAGCTTTGATGCCAAACCTTATATACGACATTTTCCCCTGAAAAAACATCAAAGGAAAATAATTTGCAAGTTCCATAAACAGAGCTCATTTGCATAAGGCAAGCCACTAAAGCAGTAAAGAAGATAACAACCAATAAATACTAACCTTTTCGGTTAAAAATAATTCCTTTGGTTCCGTAAACTTCAGACCATAGTCTACAGAAGGGGCTAACTTCCACCTAAAAAGTTGTAAAAACAACTAAATGAAAAGTTGACTTCCTACGAACATACACTTAATGAACATACTATTCGCGAACGATCTCAAACTAATAAAAAAACTAGAAATGATAAGAAGACTGCCCTACATTGCAATTCATATTGCAAGTTAATTAATAAATAGAATCTCATTAGCTTTTCAATTCTGCAATTGCGAATACACTGGAGTGTATGAAATTCTCGCCAACTTCAAAAGTATGATATTCAATTTATGATATTTACTTACTCACTGCAAACATCCTCAACAATTGCGGCCAATGGTCGTTTCTAAATAAAACATACAAAAAATGCAGTAGTGTTACTAGAAAAAAATACTTTCATCAAAAAATGCAAATAGCTCTTACAATAGTCAGCAATTCAGACTTTGCAAAATCAATATCAAGCAGTGCTTATGCGCTGCACATTCATTACTTAGCACAATCATTCGTAACGTAGCAAGAGGCTTTCCCCGCATATGCAAAAAAAGGGAATTTACGGAAAAAATCACAAAAATCATCCCACAGACCTGATCAAAGATAATCAGTTGGGGCAGATGTCCCGGGAAATCCGTATTTATGGCCAGTTTGATCATACTGGAATCTCGATAGGCGTCCGGCGGCATTGGTATCGGTTTTATGGGCTGGTAGAAAACCGAATCCTGACCCCCTCCGCCTAGACCGCCCCCACCAACTCGATTCATCATTTAACCAAATTTTCGGAGGATTGATTAATCCAAGATTTCAATCTAAAGGATTGCTAACAGGAAGAGGTAAAAAAATACATTGCAACGTCTGTAGAGCCGTGATGTCTTAATAAGTGGAGGATCATGTCAAGTCAAAGGTTAAAGAAAGCTTGAGTCCCGTTTATGATCTTGTAATTATTTGTCGGCACGGCTGGCTTTTTCCTAGGCAAAACTTTCTGGAAGGTTCCCCCCCCCCCAGGTCTGGAGGGGGCACAGATTTCCGGGGGGGGGCGAAAATTTTTTCGAAAAATGCTTATAAAATAGCTAATCTTTTGCCGAGTAAAAAACAACTATATATTTTTAACTTAAATTTAAGCTTAAAATAGCTAAAAAATGTCTAAATATCCGACGAAGACGGAAAATTTTTCAAAATTTACCCTCAAAATTGTCAAAACTGGCACTTTAGAGTTCTGGGGGGGGGGGGAAGGCCCGAATCCTGGAGGGGGCTATTCTGGGGGGTGGGGGGGGCGACCCAAGTTAGCTACATCCTTGCAAAAAGCCTCGGCTAAAGGCATTATTTACCACCAAGCAGTAAAAGTTACACTGATTCTGACCAGTAGAAAACCAAGTTGGAACAGGGCGTACCAAAACAACCTGTGGCGAATTCCTATTATTGGACGCCCAAAAAACACAATGTCACTTTTTCACAGTGCTTAGAAAAGATAGAAATCAAGAATGACAGGGTACTGGAGGTCTCCAAACCAAAGCCGGACGGAATTAAATCAAGGGCCTTTTCAAGAAAGGGTAGAGTAGAATAGAGCAGAGTTAAAAGTAACTGTTTTAACTCTGCTCAAGCTTGACGTTTTCCTCCTTTAACTCTTTCATGAAAAGGATCTAGTTGATTTTAACTCTACTCCAAAAGATTGAGAAAGAGCTGTCTGCGCAGTTATTCATTTATTACCATCCTTTCTAATTAACCGTCACTGGAACTAAACTAACAAGCTAAGCTACACTAGACGTACACTACTAGTCACACTTGATGACTAATTTTTTCCCTTGTGATAAGTTCTTGTGGTACAAAACTACAAAAGGAAACCATCGTCTCGTATTCTTCATTTTCCCCCCTAAATAGAAGTTCCGCATTCGACTTATTCGATACGGCAGTTTTTAGCTAAGCAGAAAACTTTCGAAATCTTTTTTTAACTTCAACTACTCTTCGTCAACTGTCCTAATGGCAATCTATATCCTCAAAACCAACTGAAGTTATCTAATCAAGTCTAATCTAAAATCTAATCCAATCTAATCACTAAAGTGTCATCATCAAATCTCAAACACGAGCCACAAATAGTTTAATAACATACACATTGCTCAGCATTATAGGAAATATTATATACGTAATAGTGTAGGATGTAATACAATTATAAATATAAATACGTACGTACGTATGCAGTAGTCACTTCATAATATTTATATAATATGGATATAACGCAAAGACGGCAACAATGAAAACACAAAACGGTTAGTACAGTACAGAAAAGTATCATTAAAAAGTGTTACCATTTTTAAATCAAAATTTAATCGTAAACGATACAGCAGGACTAAAATTACAAGTTTTTAAAATAAACCAAACTGGAAACAAGCATTTCTCAAACCAACATAGAAAATAGGCTCGTTAATCTAGCACAAGACATTGCCGATTTCCGAACAATAAACATAAACTGAATCAAAAAAGTTGAGCAACAAAAACTTCTAGAGCCTTTTAGTGATGATGCGCCAAAAATTTCAACGTTCTATCCAAAATTTGAAAAATTCTTAAACTAAAAAAATATTTTTAGCTTTTCCTTTTCCGTTCCAAAACCAGATTTAGATAAAACAAAATTAAAGCCCCACTCCCCAACCCCAACTCCACAAAATCTACAAAAAAGGATAGAAATAAATTGTTTCAAGCTTGCCCCCCATGGGACCCCAAAAAAGACAGCAGAAGCAACAAACTATCAACAATAAAAAGAATATCACAATAATACGATCCAGCAATAAAACACAGCAGAACTCACTTCCGAGCGGGGGCAAATACACTGAACAAATTCCAACTAGAAGAAAAGCTAGACTAAAAAGGATAAATCCAAAGGTGGCAAAAAATCTGAGAGAAAAGGTAAGGATTTTGATAAGAGCATAAAAAGTACATCACTGTTTATCTTTACAGTGATCGAACCAGTGCTGTAAATCAAAGCCACAACCTGTAGCAAGTCCCGGAAAAAGCAAAAGTATAACGTAATATTGTATTGTATCAATAATTAGTACAGCAGTAACACAGATACAATGATGATCACGACAAGCACAACTATAAATTTACAGTACGTATAAATAACAGCATTACAACCACAGTACAGTTACAGCACGACGCAGCAAAAACCCCTTCCAACCGAAAATGGGGGGTCAAGGCCCAACCGAAAATGGGGGGGTCAAGGCCTTCTGTAGGCGAAACACGAGAAAACAGCAAAGGTGCAGCAACCTCAAAAGTGCTAGCAAAATTGCAACGGACAGCTAAAAACCTGCTTTAAATTGTAAGACAATAAATAAGCATAACTGAAAATTTTTTAATGGCAAACTTAGAAAATAGAATACAATTTCTAATCAAATCACGAAAACTATATTCAGGGAGACTGAAACCATTCTGAAACTCCATACGCCCACAGAGACAAAATCATAGTATCAATGAGCACAAGTTTTTCACTACACAAATCGAAAGTTACAGTTACAAAAAAATTATATAACCGGAGCAGCATCAAGCGAAAGTAAGCCTAAGCCGAGTTGACACAAGCTCAAGATTATAGTCCAAAAAGATACGCACAACAATAAGGTTATACTAGGGTATTTTCTAGAGATTTTTTCGCTGGGGGGGGGGACAAATTTCCGGTGGGGGAGGTTTTTGCTAAAACGAACCAACATTGCTATTTTTTGCAGGCGTATTTTGCAGGTAGAAACTCAAAAAGTTCTTAAAAATGCCTGGATTTATGCTAAAAATAGCTATGTTTGGCAAAAATTTTGGGAACCCAAAAAATCCCGAGGGGGAAGTAAAAATCCCGGGAGGGGACGATTTTCGGGGGGGCACTTTGGGCACAAGGTCAGTTTGCCCCCCTCCCCTATACAATGGGTTTCTTTGCTTAAACCGAAATTGCAAAATTTCTAAATCTAAGGTAAAAAGAAATTGTTGCGAGTAATAGGACTAAACTGAGCACAAATTTTGGCACAATAAAGAAAAGACTATGCAATCCGGAAGGGACCAAAAATTAACTACATACGTAGGTATGGGCTCATAGTTAATACTCCAAAACCATCTGGCAAGCGCTCAGTGCCAAATAATCAACATTAAAATAGCAGTAGTTAGCAAAATAAAAGATCAATGAAACAACAGGTTTTGCAAATGCCAAAAACAAAGAAGAGATAACATGACACCCACCACAAAAGTTCCTAGAAACTTAAAACGTTGCCTAAACAACCTAACACCTGACTGGCACATTATAGAGTTTGGGATAGGGGGCGGGGAGGAAATATAGCACGATACTGTGTGTGATAGATATGTAATACTTTAAGTAAGCTTCAAGTCATAAGCTAAAGTCGAGAGGTAAATCAGTGCCGTCCGAAAAAAGAAATATAAACCGGAAACAATAAAATTCCAAAAACTAAAAACAGATAGATTGGAAAATGCTATAATGCCTACCCACTCAAACTACGATAAAAATTGAACGAAAAATTCCTTTATCTTTTTCGCTGAAAATTGAAACTAGTCTAAAAAACAAAAACCTAGGTTAAGATAGTCAAAATGGCAAAAAAATTAATTTTGTACCTCAAAAAGACAAGCTAACATTTTCGGTTTGTTTACTGCATGTATGGGCTGGTTTAGGTGAAGCCATTTGTAGGCGCATTTTTAGACTGCCAACAAGCCTACGTATTAAACAGAAACTCAACCAACAGAAAAAGGCGCAGCCAAAAAATCATACGACAATACAACTTGCCATGAATGAGAGGGGCTAGCGGGGGAAAATACGGAATGGAGAAATTGGGGGCGGGTCGGGGAGGGGGGCTAGAAGTCAAACGAACACAGAAGAAAAAAACCGGACGTTAGGGGAGGGGGGGCGCTTCAGCAACATCCAGATTTTTGGGGCTGGACAGGGGTGGAAGTTATCTTGACCCCGGATCCGGGAGGTCCCCCGGGCCCAGAGCCCCCGACCGGACCGACCCGGGACTTGATTTCGCCGGCCATCGTGAGAAAGGCCTGTTCCACGTTGGTGGCATTCTTGGCCGACGTCTCCAGGAATGGAATGCCCAGCTGATCAGCGTATTCCTGAAAACAGAAAAAACAAATAAAAAATTGAAAAAGAGTGAAAAATAAAAACAACTACCAACGTGAGAGGTTGAGTAAAGCCAGTAAGTAATCTCTTGGCCAATAAAAAGGGCAAAACTGAATTTCCAAACTAGAGCAGTCAAAAAAAAATCCTAGTCAAAAATAAAAAGCCAAAACTGAATTTAGGTAAATAAAAAAATAAAAATTTAGGGTTAAACCACCTTAGCAGTCTGAAATTCTACAGCTCGTTTGGATGTCAGATCCGACTTGTTGCCCACCAGAAGCTTGTTCACATTCTCCGAAGCGTATCGGTCAATCTCTTGAAGCCACTGTTTCACGTTGTTGAAGGATTCCTAAAAGCAAAATCTTCTCAATTAACTCTCTCACAACAAATGCATAGGTTTCATAACACAAAAATGGTTTCACGACGACTTAGACAGACGATATTAAATTTTAAAAGGTTATCTTAGATCGCACTGACTTCATCTGTATAAAGTATAGAAAACCGAGTATTTGAAGGCGTTAAAATAAGACTAATCATACTTAAAAGAAGATCAAAAGTAAAGAGAAAAATGGTGAAAATTAAAATAGTATATACCTGATCAGTTATATCATAGACTACAATAATACCATGGGCTCCCCGATAATAGCTGGATGTGATCGTTCGAAATCGCTCCTGACCAGCAGTATCCCACTAAAAAATCAAAAAACAAGTAAATTAACTTAAACGAATATTAAGAAACCAGGGTCACCGTAGCATTGTTTTTAACTTTGTTGTATGGTCAAAGAAATAATGAAAAACGCCTGCCTGCAGTCACTCACGAAGGCAAAGCTTTAGTCCGAAACAAACAGGAGAGAGGAAATTAATGGACTGCAGTCATGTTTCGTCGATCCACTTGCTGGCCCGGGTTTGCTTTGCTTCGCTTTCTTGAGGCAGTATTGTATGATTAAAATTTAAATTATATAATAATTTACAATCTGCATTCACTTACAATTTGCAGTTTGATAGTTTTGCCATCTAATTCTATTGTTCTGATTTTCTGAAACAAACAGATACAGATACAGGAAAAGTGTTAACAACATAAGGTGAACTCAATACATTTTCAATGTTCAAGAACAAAGTAGCACACGTCAGAGCCCAAAGTTGTCCCGTCCCAGGCGGAACTAGAACCTGACCTCTTCTGCATAACAGCCTGGGCTTTTTTAGGAGGGGGGGGGGGGCGGGGACGCCCCCCCCCCCATTTTTGGGTGGGGGCCCTCCCCTCCCGGCCCCACCCCCATTTTCGGGCTTCCCCCCACTCACTACGAGATGCCCGAAAAATGCCAAATTTTAAGGAATTTTGGTCAAAATTTTCAAAAATTTTCAGGCTTAGCTGGAATTTTTTGGTCAAAGTCGTCTATTTTGCCACTCAAAATCGATTTTTGAGCACATTTAAGCATAGTTATAGCAGTATATGTAGAACAGAGGCTATATTTACTGCATTTTTGCCAATTTAGACCACTTTGGATTCCCCCCCCCCACTTTTTTCGCCTATAAAAAGCCCAGCGCGCCGCAGACGTTCCAACAAACAGGTCACAGATGCTTCAGTGGAAAGAGCTCAAACCGGAATTCGAATCCACTGCGTGTGTGCCACTTTCACAAAACTATAGATCAGCCATAGATGTCTACTGTCACAAATTAGACGAATTTTCCCACGCTCATGGGAACAGATCAGCGACACATTTTCTAAACTGCAAGGAAAGAAAACAAGAGGACAGACAAACCGACCCTATCGCCTGGCCTTAGACAGAGGTTGATCAAGATCGGCACCAACTACCCCCCCCCCCCTTTTTAAATCGTGGATAGAAAGAAGGTTTGGCCCTGAACAAACGTTAATACCGCCACAGCCAGAAACTTACGAAATCAACACCTATGGTACTGATATAGCTCTCTGTGTAGGTATCGTCCTGAAACAAGCCAGAAACGTAAGCATAAATTACGTATGTACATGGGCGCACCCAGGGGAGGGGTTTTGGGGGTTCCTACCCCTCCCTACCTTTTTGTCGGATTTACCCCCCGGAATTTTTGGGGAGAAAGCAAAAACTGAGCTATTTTCAATACATAAAACTAAAAAAATAGGACAATTTTCAGGTTCGACCCGTCCGCCCTCCCTTTTCAAAATCCTGGGTGCGCCCCTGCATATGTAGTACACTTTTCCTTATAAACAAAACATACACATAATTTAAAGCAATCGACTCGACCTTAACGAAGTGCACGAAGTATAAATTCCCGTAGTCATGCACACAAATCTGTGGGGCCGGGTCCACCTTGGCCCCGGTACCGAGGCAAGGGCCTGAAAATTGAAAATTCAAATCAAAAATTTTCAAAAATGTTCTTGAAAATTTAAATTTTGCAATAATTTTTGACAAACCAACGTTACTATCGTTGTTTTCATTCATATCGGCGGGAAAACAAACGATTTGTAACACTTTTTGACTTTCGAAAATTCGCGGGGGCCGGGGCCAGGCCCCGGTGCATCCCTAGGTAAATCAGTTATATAACATGTTGAAGTATCCTATCACGCAGCGTACCGCAAACCGTAGCAATAGACAGGATTTTCCTACACCAGAGTCACCAATCAATAGCAGCTTGAACAGGTAATCACTAAAATGATATAAACAATTAGATCAGGTACGTAGTTGCTATGTCGCGAAAACTGCTTATTTGTTATGTTCACTAGTGATGGGCAGTGGATATTGTTTATATCCGAATATCCGCCTATTCAAAACAGAAGTGCAAGAAAATTTTGTTTTTCAGGTGCATATAAAATTTCGAAGTTTGTTTAATTTCTCAAACCAAGCCAAGCTATAATCTAACTTTGAACATCATTTTCACGGATTTGGAATTTTTTTAATTACATACTTTGTCCATAAAAAGTTGACGGATATGCGGATAGTTATCTCAATTCGAGCATTATCCAGATATATATCCAGCGCACTCCACAAGTGTTTTTGTCTTTTCTTCGTTTTTGTTAGTTCAGTCCGCATTCGAGTTCTTTCAAACCACTAGGGATAACTGAAGATCCTATCTGGCATTTTTTAGTGGAAGCCCCACCTTTCGGTTCCCCCCAATTTCGCCCCCCTCCACTTTTTTCGTGACCGCCCAAAAGTGTCGAAAAATTAGGTTTTTGAGGCCAAATTTCCAAACATTTTCCCAATTTTTATATAGCTAGTTTATGGACTTATAAATTCATTTCAAGCTTAAAAACAGCAATTTGTTGCGTTTTTACCTTAAAAATGCTAATTTTCGCTAAAAATTTAGGTACATTTGTACCTTGGAATGGCCTCGCCCCCCCACCCCCACTCCCTCCTCCCTAGTGGGGGGGGTTCGCTTTCAAAACCCAAAAAATGCCAGCCTATCGAAGTCCAACTGACGAACGTACAATCAAGAGTTCTTAAAAATTTATATAAATTCTTGTGTATAATCGAGTTATACGGCCCATCTCTTCTGCAGGATTTGGCTTAAACAACAAAAAGCTTATGTGTATAGACAGCTGGCATTTTTTAGGGTTTTGAAAGTGGGGGGGGGCGAGTCCAAGGTATAAAATACCAAAATTTTTAGCATTAGCATTTTTAGGTAAAAAAAATCGCTGTTTTTAAGCTTAAAATTAACTTATAAGTCCATAAATTAGCTAAAAATTGAGAAAATTTTTGAAAATTTGACCTCAAAACCTAATTTTTCGACACTTCTGGGCGACCCCCCAAAAAGTGGGGGGGGGGCTTGCCCAAAATTGGGGGGTGCTGCCAAAAGTGGGGGGCTTTCGAAAAGTGGGGCCCCCCACCCCTACCCCACTAAAAAATGCCAGTAGTCTACGTATCTACGTCACTAAAAATTAGGCCCCATCACTGACTCTATGTAAGTCACGGTTTTTTTTTGGGCAAAATTGGGGGCATTTGCCCACTCGGCCAAAAGTTTGCCCACTCAAATTTAAATTTGCCCAGCAGTTTGCCCACTGAAAAATTGGACCACAGAGATAAAAGAAGTGAACATTTCTATTACGGTTTTATTGCTAATTTTCAAAAAATCTTCAATTTTTTTCTGGGGGGCTGCCGCCCCCCAGACCCCCCGCAGGGGTTCCTATGTCACTGCTAAATTGTAACTTGATTAGCTTCACTTCACTTCACTTATTGTCTATTTCTAAATAGTATGTCTCCTCGAAATGTTGCAAAATTTGTATTTGTAAAAAAGATAGAATGTATTTATAGAAAAATGCAACTGCAGAAAATCGAAACTCAAACTATGACTCAAAACATGTGCACAAATATCAAAATTTGAAAAATTCGTTCAGCTTCTGGGGGGCTGCGCCCCCCAGACCCCCTGCTGTTGTTTTAATACGTATAAGAACCCTGCATTGTATAAAAACTAAGATTGCTTAAGGCACAACTAAAGAAAACGACAGGAAATTCGATGGTATGGAATAAAACACGTTATTAATTAAAGCAAAGCTAAAATTAAGGTTAAAAACCGTTTAGCGAAATTTTGTAATTTTGCCCACCGATCTCTAAATTTGCCCACTCAATCCTAAGTTTGCCCACTAAAATGCCCACTGGCCGTTTTGAAAAAAAAACCCTGCTCTAAGTAGTAACTGTGACTTGTGTAAACAAAAAGTCATATAAGACCAAGTCAGATCAAGTCAGAGACAACGGGAATTTAGGTCAGTGACGAAGCCTTTTATTTAGTGAACGACTGTACCATGTATAGATCTGCCTGCGGACACGAAAACAGATGTCGTTGTGAACCTGACAAACCGACCAACTGTATAGATTTTTACAGTAAGAGCAGACACTAGACAGTCATAAATATATATATATACGTTCAATAACTTACTATTCTGGATTCAAAGTCGACATAGTTCGGCCAAAGTCAAGTTGTAGAGAAATGCAATCACACCCAACAAAAACAGAATTGAAATGGACACAAGAATGTGCTGATTGCTAAACCGGATGCCAAACAATTCCCACTATAAACAACTAAATTATGAGTAGGAACAATTATATATAGAGGTCGGGGAAAAAAAACCAAGGTAGTCACTTTTTGGACTCTGCAGAACTACCCAGTGGAGCAATCCGGCTACAAATTATTTTCTTATCAAGCCCTGTCTAGACTGTCATTTTGGTATATAAATCGCCTCTCTAGGTCCTGTCGTTAATTAATAATTAACGGTTAATTAGCCGGGGTAAAAAACCAATGGCGGGGAAAAAAACCAACCGGTGGGAAAAAAACCAACCCCAGTATTCGGTCAGGGTAACTCATATTAGCGATTTTATGCATGCGACAGGTAAAATCGGCGTCGCTGACTTCATATCTGCAGTTATTTTTACGATATTCCTTATAATAAGTGAGAAAATCAAACATCAAAATTTGCAGCATCAACTGGCTAGGTTTCATCAAATTTGCCAGTTTCTATGTTAAAATGCAAAAATTAGTAAATCTTTCGAAATTCGATGAAATAAATTAAAATAAACGTTGTTTCAGTGTTTTTTCGCGTATTTCTTTGCCCCAGAGTACTTTTTGGCCGCTTTAGCTGAGCCAAACAGCCGATCCGCCGAAATGAGGTTTTTACCGGCTAGCACAAAATTGCCAAGTCCAAATGCAATTTTGAGCTGTTCACGTAAAAGAACGCATTAAACTTGCTATGTGGATGACTTTTGAGCAACTAAGAACCATTTTTGGGAGTTTGGCAGCAAAAGCAAAAATTGGTTTTTTCCCACCCCTTGGTTTTTTTCCCATTTTGTAAAAATTCTGCTGGCAGCTTGCCAAGCGTCGCAGGAAGGCGAGACCGACATTTTTGGAAAGAGCACATGTTGTTCTCATAGAAACTATTAAAAGTTATTATCTAACTGCTATGGAAAATTTTTTACAGGCCTTCAAAAATAGGCAAATTTTGAATTTTTGGGGGGTCAAAAATGCCAAAATTTTCAAAATGTCACAAAATGCTCAAAAGGGGTCCGATTTAGCTCAAATTTGGTGTGGTAGGTGGGATGGGCCCTACCAACTTGCATGCAAAATTTGAGCCCGCTAGCTCATCCCCATCGCCCAAACGGGGGGTTGGTTTTTTTCCCCACCACTTGCGGGTTGGTTTTTTCCCCGACCTCTATAACGTTATATGTATATCCAAAAAAGGAGATGACTTGCCGCTCCAACTAATATTGGCTGGCGACGTGGAGCCCAACCAGGACCCTCGGTGGCGTGGGCATAGGTATATATACCTTGAGAAAATGTTGGGGGAGGGGGTAGCCGAAATTAGGGTGGGTGGGGTCAGCCGGTTTAAGGTGGGGTCGGGGTGGGGTCCGGAAACATTTAGAAAAAATTCGCGAATTAGCTAAAAAACGTTATTTCCAACTAAAAATCAGTTATTTAGTCGAAAAACTTGGATTTTTTGCAAAAAAATCGAATTATTCCAAACAATTTTGAATTTTTACTAATCTTGAGGCAAAATTTTCAAAGTTTTGAGAGTGGGGTCGGGAAAATCTGTCTGGGTGGGTGGGGGTGGGGTCTGCCTCAAACATTATGAGCGTGGGGTCGGCACTTTTCCATTTGGGGGGAGGGAAAATGCAAAATTTTCTGTAATTTAGCCCTTTTTTCATCACAATAAAGCTTGTTTTTAACGTTTTAAGTTTAACTTTTCTGGCACAGTTTTAAAGCGATTTTAGGTCAAAATTTTAGAAAAATTTTTGAAAAAATGACAATTTTTCGGCCACATCTAGCTGACTTTTTGCGTCCAATAATCGTTGGGGGTTCTGGGGGGTAGCCAAAAGTTGGGGGAGGGTATATGTCCAAAAATCTGGGGGGGGGGGGGGGTTAAAGTTGGTCGAAAATTTTGGGGGGATATATACCTCCCCCCTCCCCCAAAAGGAAACTATGCCCTCTGCTTACTGTTAGCTGAGCCGAAGCCGAAGCCAAAGTTAGGACATCAAAAATTTCCAAAAATGGTTCATTAACGCGAAACATTCCGTATTTTGCGTTTTTTTGTTAAAACCTGGGCTTATTCTAGTGGGGGGCCGGGGGGGGGGGGGGTAGGCAGGCTCCCATAAGCACCCCTCCCCCCCTAAAAAAGTGGGCGCCCGTTTTGGTACCAAATTTTGCCCTGAAAAAATCGCTCAGAAGGCCAAATTTTCAAAAATTTTCAGGCTTCCCCGGAGATTTTTACCCAACTTTTGCCCTTTTCAACACTAAATCTTATTTTTGCTATAAAAATCAACTTTTATAGTATATGCCAGAAAAATGGCGCCATTTTTAGCATATTTTTCGAAAAATTTTCGCCCCTCCCAAAAATTCCTTGCCCCACGGACTTTTAGGCAGGGGGACCCAAGAAAAAATCCCTAGAATAAGCCCAGAAAACAAGGCGTGTTCTTATCGTTTTAGGCATTTTACAGCGTTTTAGAAAAGATACTTTAAGCCAAAATCTGAGAACCATAGGTGTGTTAGGGGGGGGGTGGGGGGGACCCCTCCCCCCAAATGGAGGGGTCGCCAACCCCCCCCCTAAAAATTTTTTCCTACCCCTCCCCTCCCCCCAAATCATAGGTGTAAGGTGGGGGGGGGGGTTGGGGGGGGTAGCCCCCCCCAAGCCTTTTTTCAACCCTCCCCCAAAACTTTTTGGGGGGGACGTCCCCCCCCAACTGGGGGGGGGGGTAGTCGCGCCGAAGGCGCGAAAAATGGCGCGAAAAATGGCCTAAAATTGGGTATTTTTAGGGTAAATTTTGAAAAAATTTTCAAAAATGTCCAAATTTTTGGCTTAAACTGTTTATTATTATGAGAAATACACGTTTTTAACTGTATTATGGATCTTATGACTCAATATTGTCCTTATTTTGGACTTGGAAACATGTTGGCAATCAAGTTTTTGAGTTTAAAACCACTGTCTAATGTTAAAATTACTTTATGGTTAGATGTTTTTTATCATTAGAAACAGCTGAAAATGCGATTTTTGGCATAAAAAATGAAAAATTTTTTTGGGGGAGGGTTGGGGGGGGGGGGGGCCTGGGGGGGGGGGGGGGGGGGTCGCCAGAGGGGGCCCCCCAGAAAATGTTGGGGGGGGGAGCCTCCCCCACCCCAAATCTCCGTTACACCTATGCCCCAAATCGATTTTTTCAGACCCCTCCCCCCTAAAAATTTTCAAACCCCTACCTAAATTTTTGAAAATTTTTAGCTAGAAATTCGAAAATTTTCCAAAAAATTCCAAAAATTAGCGAAAAATTGCTAGAATTCGTATAATTAAGCCAAAAATAGTTAAAAATAGCTGTAAATTGAGAAAATTTTTCATTTTTTAACGAAAAAACGACTTTTTTAGAAAATTTTCGCCGACCCCCCCCCCTAGAAAATTTTTCTTACCCCTCCCCCCAAATCGACTTTTCACGACCCCCCCTCCCCCTTTTTTTCGCCAAACCCCCTCCGGCCCTCCCTACTTTTTTCTGAACCCCCACCCCCACTTTTTTTGCCAGCCACACCTATGCTGAGAACATGTTTCAAAAAATTACCATTTTTGCAAAATTTTGCGGGGGTTTACGAATGAATTGAAAACCTTAGGGGATTGGGAAATCCCTAATGGTGAAAATCCAACCGTGACCTCAGCCATCATCTCCCCCTGCAACGCACTGACTAACGAAATATATTTAAGCTATAACCTAGGTACACGTGAAATGATGAAGATAAAGCGAAACATAAGATTGAAGACATACCATATTAAAACATTTGTGGATTCCACCAAAATCAGTATTCTTAGATTCAACACGGTTTGTACGAGCTTGCAATGCAATACACTTCAACGGTCAGGGCACAGACAAACCAGTGATGAGATTGCTATCTTCACAACGTACTACTTCTTGTGGCAAAACTCTTTCTGACAGTGGTGACTAATCTTCCAAGAATGACGTCAGTAGCGCAAGCATTGGCTCTACTTCATAAATACTCATTCATAAACTTTACTTTCATTGCGTCTCAACAACCTTCAGCAATATTATAAATACGTAGAATGTAGAACTGTAGCAATGTAGAACTTACTTAGTATGAAAACATTCCACCCGGAGTGCTGACGACTGACACGTTGTGCTATTTTTAACAAATCATTGAGTTTCTTCATAATATGGTGTTCATAAATTTCAAATTTTGTTACAGTTTACGGCAATACAGTTACGTACATATAAGAAAATTTGGAAAAAATTTGAGATATGGATTCTTTGCTACAGTTGTGTTACCATGCATAGCTAATTGTTGTAAGCTTTCCAGCCAGTATCCTCAGGCGGGGGACTGTTATTGAACAAGTGTCGATTGAAAGAATTAGCAGCCTCAGCAAGAGTTGTTTTGCAGCGATGTCTTTGAAAACCTATGGTGAACGGCCTCACAAGTTTAAACTTACCAATGACGATGCTGCTGAATGGTTCTACATTGGATCTGAAGTATGTAGATTTGATTTTGAATTCTGAGCCATTTATAGGGTGTTAGGGGCGGGGGCATAGGTGTAACGGGGATTTGGGTTGGGGGGGCCCCCTCCCCCGGAATTTTGGGGGGGCCCCTTTTTGGACCCCCCCAAACCCCCCCACGACCCCCCCCCCAAACCTCCCCCAAAAAATTTTTTCTATTTTTATGTCAAAAATCGCATTTTCAGCCATTGCTAATGCCAAAAACCTTTCAATTATGAAGTAATTTTGACATTAGACAGGGGTTTTAAACTGGAAAACTTGATAGCCAACATGTTTCTAAGTCTAAAATAAGGTTAATATTGAGCCAGAAAGGCCATAAAAGCGTTAAAAACGTGTATTTCTCGCAATAATAATAAACACTTTAAGCCAGAAATTTGGACTTTTTTGAAAAATTTTGCAGAATTTACCCTAGAAATACCCAATTTTTGGCCAATTTTTCGCGCCTTCGGCGCTACTACCCCCCCCCCCCCCCCGGGGGCCCCCAAAAATTTTGGGGGGGTTTGTAAAAATGGCTGGGGGGGTTACCCCCCCCCCAAACCCCCCCCCCCCCCCCCAATTACACCTATGGGCGGGGGAGACTCCCACTGGCCACTCCCCCCCACCAAAACGACAAATTTTGGCGGCTCCTCCCACCCCGATTCCAGGAGTTTGCCTCCCCTGCCAAAGTTTTGATCAAAAATTGGCCAAGAATGGCAAAAAATCGGAAATTTATTGATTTTTGGCAATTTTTGGTGACCCCCCCCTTCTCGAGCCGAAGCCCCCGCCCCCCCCTGATTTTTTTGCCAAGCCGTAACTGTGTACCTATGTTCTGAGCTGTTGAGCAAAAAAGGGAGCACCGACCGAGCTGGGGTTGGGAGGACAATTAGTCCCCTTCCTCTTCCACATAGGTGTACCACCTGTTTGGGTTGGGGGGGGGGGAGTAGAAGGTCCAAATTTGGCTCGGGGGACCCCACCAATATCCAAAATTGGGGGGGGACCCCCCTAAACTGTACCCAAGTTTTTTGGCTAAAAATGCTCCTTTTTCGATGTACACTACATTAAACATACTCAAAAGCTTCTGTCAATAGTTTTCGTATGCGAAAATAGGGCTTGAAAATTGACAAATTTGTGCTAAAATATGCCTAAATTAGCCCAGATTGTGGTTTATAATTGCGTATATTACCTTTTAATTGCTATAAATAATCATCTTTAGCTCTTTATATGTGATTTATAGCCATTTTTTCCATTTTTTTCAAAATTTTTCAGAAATTGCAAAAACTTTTTTCAAAAATTTTGCATTTTTTACCTGGTTTGGACCCAATTTTAAGGGGGGAGGGGGGTTTGAGCTCGGCTTGGGGGGGGAGTAGTTGAGGTCGGGTAGGGAGGGAGGGGGGGTCTGGCCTCTCCGTGGGGGGGGCTCTCACAGGGGGCAAACTGTAGCCTGGTACACCTATGCCCTTCCAGCCGCAAAATTTTGGAGCCTGCTGACCCCGCGACAAAATGGCAAAATCCATTGTTTCCTCCCCAAAATTTTCGACCAACTTTTCCCCCCCCCCCCAGATTTTTTGCCTTACCCCCCCCCAACTGTCGGCCACCCCCCCCCCCCCCCCCCGGGAACCTGTGGCGGCGCCAGGGGGGGGCCCGGGCCCCCCCTTTGGGGTGTCGTCGGGCCCCCCCCTTGAAAAAGGTTTCAGTTGTTTATATGCATAATTTGAGTGTTTTTAAGAAATTTTTTTTAAAAATCGGCAAATTTTTGCTAAAAATCGAAAAAAGTTTGCTAAAATTTGAGAAATTTCTGGAAAATGAAGGTAAGGCGCTGCTACTGCCCCGAACCCCCCAACGATTTTGAACCCAAAAAGTTAGCTAAATTTGGCCGAAAAATGGTCATTTGAAAAATTTTTCTAAAATTTTGACCTAAAATCGCTTTAAAACGCTAAAACTTTAGCATTTTTTGCCATTTTTCGAAATTTCTGAGGTCCAAATTCTGGGTTCCAGGGAAACTATGGCAAAATCCCAGACCAATACCTCTCTCACCCTACAGAATTTGCCAGATCACACCCTCAAAATTCCCCAAATTTTGACTCAAAAATAGAAAATATTTTATACATTTCTTTTCTGTATATGCAGGTGACTAACTGGCTAAGAAAAAGAAGGCTACTAGCTCCTCTTTCATAAATATTAAGCAACGATTATGTGACATTGAACCTTACTCCAAAAATATATATACGTATATACGTATTCGGGAGCTTGTTGTACTACACCCGTGCACTCCACTACAAGCATAGGTGTAGCTGCGCTGCCCTGGCGAATAAAGTGGGTTTGAAAAAAGTTGTGAGGGGGGTCTTGCTAAGAGAGTATATATATATAAATAGAGAAACCAATTAACGTGCATGTTATAAAGCATTTACAATACTTATAATAATGTTTATCCTTCTTGTGTTAGGTTGGTAATTTCCTTCGACTGGCACGCGGAGCCCTCTATAAAAAGTATCCTCAGTTATGGAAGCGCATGGCCACCTCAGAAGAAAAGAAACAGCTTGGCGATCTAGGTTAGTTTTATCACAACATTTAGCTCTTTGTTATGGAGGGGCCGGGTGGGTGGATTTTTCTCTTAATTTCACCCAATTTTTATGCAAGTAAGTTGATAGGGTTCATCACGGTGAGTCAGCTTACAGCTGGTGTATACCACTTCCATGAGTATGGGTAAGGTCATGGGCGTAGATAAGGGGGGGTCGCCCGGGCGGGCGCCCCCCCCCCCGAAGCACCTTTGCCCCCCTGGAAATTTTGCTAGAGCAAAAATTTTTGAGCTCGCGCGCAGCGCGAGCTTAGCATATTGCGCCAGTTTTGTCGGGAAAAGAAGTCTGAAAAATAGGTTTTGACCTTTAATTTTTCAAAAAATCGCTAGCTCGAAGCCAAACTAGAGGAAAATGTCGTGCGAAAATTACCGGGAATATGGGTTTACAACGTATATAATATTTCTAAAAATTTTCTACTGGGGGCTGAGCCCCTACATTCCCGGTTGTCTGCATTCTTACTCATATTACGTATGCATTATGTATATTGATTATTTCATTTCCCTGAAATAAAATTTCCTGTCTTTTGTCTTGCAGATGTGGCAATTGAAAAAATTAACCTGTAATTTATTCCGAAAATGACTAAACCTATAGCTCATAGCTTAACAAAGAAAGTGCTCTAAATTAATTCCTGAGACTCTAGAATTGAAAAATTCTGCAACTTCTGGGGGGCTCCGCCCCCAGACACCCCCCGCGGGTGTTATTTTTTCGCGACATTTGGGTTCGCCACAGCCATTCCCCGCGTGCATTGCTAGCTCATATTATTTGCTGATCTGAAATAAAACAGCAAGAACGTGCTTAAAAAAATTGCTTTCATGCCTAAAATATAAAAATTCTCAACTTCTGGGGATTCAAAAGCAATTCAGTACAAAATAAGTTGAAAATTATCAACTTTGATGTTAAAGAGTTAGTTTCCCTAGCAGTGTTTTTGTTGAAAACCTGAAAAAAGTCAACTTTAATAATTAAGCCGTTTCTGGTGAAAATCAGAAAATTTCTCAAGTTTACTATTTAAGAATTAAAGCTTCTGTAGTCGCTTTTGGTGAAAATCTGGAAAAATGAATTTTATTTTGAAAAGTGTTGAAATTTATGACTGTAGGTCACGGTTAAAAATTACTGAATTTCGGGGGGGGGGAGGTTCGGCCCCCGCACTCCCCCCCCCCCCACCGACTTGCCAAAGATCCGCCCACCCCGAAGAAAAGAGCTATCTACGCCACTGGGTAAGGTTGAATGAAGATTTGGATCGGACCCTACCTAAATCTGAAATTTGGCCTCTGGGTGCCCTTGAGGCTGCTCAAATTTGTTCAGCTAAAATGCTCTTTTTTCGATGTTAACACAAACGTGCTCAAAAGTTTCTGTCATTAGTTTTGGTATATATAAATATGGCTTCAAACTTATTTTACAATATATACTTCTTATGCTAAAATATTTCGTATTCAGATAATGGCAGCCCTTATCCTTTGAAACCTGATTTCGAGTTCAAAATTTTTAAAAATTTATATGCCTGACATTTTTGGTAACATCTTGTATTTGCTTTGGTTTGACTCAATTTTCACAGGAGGTCTAAATCCAGTTTGGAAGGGTTTCCCGAAGTTGGTTGGTGTAGCAGGGTGGGTCTCACTGTAGGCTCGTACACGATTCTGACTTGTTGACGTTTTAACCGTGGCCTATGTATTTTTGGTTTTGAGTATATGTATATACTATCGTATTTTTGCTCCAGAGTTTGTTGTCATTTTTTTAAGTTTCAGTGCGTGCGCATGTATATACCCTCCGTTTTTTTTAAGTTTCTGTTCTGTGTTGCTTAGTTTAGGCTTCAATGTGTCGGCTTTGTCCACCAATGTGATGTTTGTGAAAGCGGACGAGGTTGACGAGCTGTTGGCTGGGGACGAAGATAAATACAAGGCTGTGGCCCTGAGCAATACTCCTACTGTAGAGCAAAGTTTCTCCAGGTATATATCATTCTTGCTTGCCTGATTTCTACTAACGTTTTAAACCAACGCAGAATCGAACCTGCGCGCGCGTGTGTGTGTCGGTAAAAATTTAAGAAAAATATCTAGCGATTTTGCTATAAATACTATATTTTAAACTAAAAATCAACAGTATTTCAACATTTGGGGAAGGGGAGGGGGTTCCGAGCAAACCACTTGTGATCAGTATATTTAGTTTACTACAGCTAGCACGTAATTTGCCAGGTCATTTTCCAACATTTTTCGGTCATTTATTCGAAAAAATGCTATCTTTATAAAGACATTTAATTTTTTCTGCGTAATTTTGAAAATGTCGATGGTGGGGTCTGGCAAATTTGGGTGGCTGAGGTGAGGTCCGAAATTTTGCTATTTGGAGTAGGGGTCAGTCTCACTCTGCCAGGTACACCTCTGTATGTACATATAATTTCATAGTTCCTGTTTGTACAGATGTGATTAGATTGTTTATTTTGTGTAAATATAGAACAGGAAAATATCCAGCTGAAATGCAATTCAGTATACTGCAAATAAAACGTCGTCGTTTTCTAGTGCAAAGGCATGTCTAGTCTACTTTTAATTGCTATGCCATTTGTTTACTGAATCTTTTTACCAAACAAATTAAGCATGACATGCGCTTGCTTCAGGGAAAATAAGCCGAAACGTAGCAGCAGTAACACTCTTGCCAGCAGCTCGGCCTACCTGGGTCAGTTGTCCAGTGGAGCCCATCATTTGGACGCCGTCCCCTGTTCCACTCCTGTGGCCCATTCCAGATATGGTCACAAAAAGCTGAGAAGTTTCCCCCTATTGTACGTATATAATTATGTCCTGTTTCAACTTTGTATGTGACTATGTGTTTTGCAGTTTCAGTTTTCATGGAGTTGTGTTATTGTCTGTATAGTTCGGTTTGGAACTATTTTGATTGGGTTTTAAATTTATATATTAGATTTATTCCCCTCCATCTAGGAATCGTTCACTTATTCGGAGGGAAGGGGCTAATATGCTGGAGAAGCAGAAAATGTTTTGCGGACCGTTACAATTAAATTTACAGCCTAATGAACATTGTTTATTCATTCTGACTTTATCTGAGCTATAATCCTGAGGTGACAGTTTGTAATTGGAAAAGAGTTATTTGCTAGAAAGTCATGTCCCTCTTGACTTCGTGAATTATTTCTAAACAAGGACTACCGCGGTATGCCGTTGCCAAAATTTAGCGAATAACTTAGATTGTTACAGATCGTTAGTTTTCTCACAGCTTTGAATGGAAACAACAGTAGTTATGATTTTTGCAAAATTTGATTTTGATATGATTTTGGAAATTCATGAAAATTGTCGGCTTGGCTTTCCCCCCCCCCATATTTAGACCCCTATCGTTGCATTTCTGTGCATTTTGGCTGTGTGTTTTCAGTTTTGATGAGAGCGATCCGGTAGCGTTGTGCGAAAACGCCTCCCAGTCTGAGTGTCTGGTGCCCATTCGTCTGGACATGGAAATTGATGGCTACAAACTGAGGGACTGCTTCACATGGAATAAGAATGGTCCGTTTCGACAGATTCTCCAAAGATTGTGTCAAGGCTTTAGTAGAGTAGTTCGAGTTTGAGGAGGGAAGCAAGTGTATACATAAGTCTATAGTTGGATAATTATTGAGTTAAGCTCTGTCGAAACTTTGTCCCTGTAAACTTTGGATACCCCTTTGATCGTCCTCCAAAAGTTGGCGAAGTTGGTAAGATCTGCCATGTTCGTTTTTATCTTTATTTTTCATTTGCTTTTACTTTTCGTCTAAATTCATCCCTCCTTAATCTACCTGTGGCATTTTACATTTATTGTACCTCCTGAAGGAAAGGGAGTGGAATGTAGTGTTGGGCGTTGGGCGGCCAGGCCAACTGGCTTGGCCGACGAAAAATGGCCGGCCACCGCCCAACACTAATGGCATGAATTACCGCATCGTGCCTGTGCAGCTTCAAAGCATCAACAGCATACGTACAGCACTCCGGCGTTTTTGTTTACATCTTTCTTCTGTGTTTCTTTTCCAGAGCAACTGATCACTCCGGAGCAGTTTGCGGAGGTGCTCTGCGACGATGTGGATCTCCCGGCCTCCTCCTTCGTTCCCGCGATCGCGGCCAGCATCCGGCACCAGATTGACGGATCTCCTTCGACCGTGGAGGCCGTCATCACGGAACAGGCCGCGGATCAACGGGCCATACTTAAGGTAGTGGTCGTTCGCCCGCCTTCTTTTTACGTACCCTACGATATAGTTTTTTGCTGTTCCCGTTTTTTGGATACGAACCACCCCCCCCCCCTTCTGACTTGAGGCTGCAACTGTGGCCTTGGATAGGCTCAGTTGGCAGAGTTCAGTCGGAGCTCAAATGTGGTAGTCGTGGATTCGAATCCCGCCTAAGGCCCCAATGTTTCCTGTGGCAGTTGTTGGAGTGGTAGTTAAACTTCTTTAAATTGCATGCGTGCATATACGTATACTTAAGAAAATTAAATGCTAAACGCGGGCCAACTATCATATTATGCTCCTGACTTCCAGGACTTGTTGTTGTTGATGATGATGCTTCCAGATTCAATTGGTCTGGACACCTCCTGAGCCCGATATTATCAACACCCAAACTCAGGTTAATTCCATGTGTTAAAGATAGCAAGTGTAACCCGGCTTTAGACGTTAATAACTTCGGCTCCAGGAGGAAGGCGACCGCATTCTCTGAGAAAGGCAAGAACCTCCCGAGGAGGCTTTTCCCAGAGGACCACAAGGCTAGGGTTAGGTCCCAAATGGGATAGGCGGGGACGACCTGATGGTAGGCAGTGCACGCCAGCACCCAGGATTTTGAAAAGGCCACTGGCGGATCCAGGATTTCGTGACGGGGGGGGGCGGTAAAATTTGTCCAGCGGGGGGTCTGGGGGGCAGAGCCCCCAGAAGTTGAAGAACTTTTTTGTTTTTGCAATAAAATCGATCTTCGGATCTTTAATTCTTTTTATACTGAAGAACAGAACAAATTTTTTAAAATTCTTGACATTTTTAGGCAAAAATGGTAATTTTCTCCGAAAAATCGGATGCATTCCAAGCTTTTTCTTCACAAATGCAATGAATATGCGGTTAAAAAGTAGAAAATTCGCGCCGACGGCGCGAAATTTTTTGGTTTTTTGCCCTTTTTCCTCTTTTTCTCCTTAATTTTTCCTACCTTCGTTTCGCGACGGGGGGGCGCCCGCCCCCCCCCACCCCCCCTGGATCCGCCCCTGGTCCAGGGTAAAATGCAATGTCTGGGGGCCGGAGCTCCCCAGAAGTTTAAGAATTTTTGCCCAAAAATAGTAAGTATACATTGGATGTATATCTCTTGCAAAAAGTAAATTGTCGCGCAGAAGGCGCGAAATTTTTTTAAGAATAGCTGTTTTTACCATACAAATAGCAAAAATTTTCCGTTTTGTCATCATTCCAGAAGGGGGGGGGGGGTCTAGTCCTCTTGAACCCCCTGGGTGCGACGTTGGGGCAGTGGGTGCGTGAGTGAGAATCTCGGGCGCCAAACCTATTCTTCAGCTGATTCTTCACATACTGTTTACTCACGGTATTGTAAATGTTTTATGTTTTTCTTTGTTTAGCCTACTTTCGATAACTTTTTTGCTTGTTTGTTTTTTCAGCTGAACATTCATGTCGGGAATTTGTCGCTGGTGGACCAGTTTGAGTGGGACATGTCGGAGCCCGAGAATTCCCCGGAACAGTTTGCCGTGAAGCTGTGCGCTGAGCTGGGTCTGGGCGGAGAGTTTGTCCCCGCCGTCGCCTACAGTATTCGTGGTCAGATGGTCTGGCATCAGAAAACCTACGCTTTTAGGTATGGATGAATCAAACATGCTGTTTAATATCTAATAGACCGCGCCCGTTGGCTCTCTCCTGTTTCGGACTAAAGGCTTCGGCCTTAGTGACTGTAGGCAGGTGTTTTTCGTTATTTCTCCATGATGAATGCCTTGTATCCTTCGTGGATCCGCCTGCTGGCCCGCGTTTACCTAATTTTCTTGATGTAAATGCTCTTTGGTATTGGTACACTTCCTGGAGCTTCTATTGTTGGGTGGGTCCAGTTTTTTCGACTTTCTCCGATTGAATTGATACCAAATTTTAATACTTCAAAAATTCATTAAAATTTTTCAAAGACCTAATTTAAAATTCTGATTCCTCCAGATCACAGTCCGGAAATATAGAAACGAGAAAGAATAAGAAAGTCATATACCACCGAAGAAATACATAATGATAAGCTTGGACGGATTTGGTTTGCCATTTGTGTAATTTCTTTGGCTCACGCGAAAAAGGGATAAACTTTTTTAATTTCCTATGTTTAACACACGAAATCTCAACTTTGATATGAAATTACTCAATAACCGTAAGACTTACGACTTTATTTTAAAAACTCGTCAAGATATACCGTTTGGACAATAAAATATGTAAAAAATAATTGAGATCGGAGAAAATGGAGAAATGACCAAAAAAGGACCTCCCCCAAAAATGTGTTACTTTTTTACTGAAATTAGTAGTCTAAAAATGTATGTTCGTATTCTATTTTAGAAGTATTTTATAATTTCCGGCAGTAGTCCTTTCCTTCCCTGTCCTTATATTTTTTCATTTAATTTTAGTGAATCTCCGTTGCCCACAGTGGAGTGTCCATTCCGTAGCTCTTCGGAGGCAGAGCACTGGGGCCCCTTTCTGGAGACGTTGACAGATGCTGAGATGGAGAAGAAAATTCGTGATCAGGATCGAAATACGCGACGAATGCGTCGTCTGGCCAATGCCTATTGATTGATAGATTGATTGGCAACTATTGATGGTTGATCTGTGTCTATATCATCTCATTTACTGATTTTATTGTTTGTGTTTTTGCGTTGTTTTCGTTTGTTGTTGTGTTGTATGTGCTGTAATTTTGCGATTGTTGTAAATAAATTCGTGTTAGCGTATAAGTTTTAGGATTACTGAGAATAGGTAATATATGCAGCAGATGCTTTTGGTTTTGCAGTTCTTGCACTCAAAATACTGCGCTTTAAGATTTCTTACTATATACTTTAATGTCTACAGTTTACATGAACCTTTTGAAAGGCTGAATTCAGTTAAGGGACTTAGTCGACTCCGCAATTTGAGGGCTGACAACCCTGGGGACTAGTCGCTAACGGCTCCGGGGAACATTGGGAGGCAAATCCCAGCGAACAATCGAGTGATCGCGCAAAAAAATTTAGACACTTTACTTGATCCTAACCTCATTCCTTGAATAGGTTTACTGATTAATTACAGCGCAACTTGTTAACTTGGATCACATTTTTAGAAATGTAACCTTTGAAATCCGGGTTGCCGAAATGATGTGGCTGGCTTGGCGAAGGTGACCTACTGTAGGCGTTAGAGTTTTGACTGCCTCGAGAAACGTTGACTACCTCGCAGGGATAGTTTTTGTGAGCCACCATCCTTACAACTGGTTGCACTAGATCTTCCTAAAATAGAATGAGACTAGCCAATACTATTTTAATCAGAAGTTAGCCATATTTGGTGCGACAGGCGATTTAGTTAAAACTGCACAGACAGTGGCAGCCAAATTCTACATATACGTATATATACATATATCTTTGAAATTAAAACAAAGTAAAGCCATGTAATCAGATAACTGAGATTGTAACTAATGACAGTTTGCAATAAGTAGCGGTATTTATTTCCAATGAGGCATCGTCTGGCGATCGTCTACCGGCTGCGGGCCGGCCCCTCAAATATCATCGAGACCATTGCTGGGGACGGCACGAAATTCGTTCCCCCAACAACACTTGACTGACAATTTGGTTGTCACATGTCAAAATTATTCGCATATAGAAGTCTTCCTTCTGGTACTAAATATATTGTTTGTTGAAAGAAAAATGAGCCCTACAACCATTTTTATTCTTGTGTGGAACGCGAAAGAACCTCAGCCGTAGCCGTCAGCCGTCGGATCATTGGAAAAATTTCCCTTCCTCAGTTCGCACATGAAGAATTTCCCCGTTAGCCGTGAAAACACATTTTTAAGCAGGATGTTAACCGATTTCGGTGGTATTAGTATTGCTGGTGTCACGAAGTTAATGTCAATGCTTCTTGTCAGTGTAACAATACTTTTGAAATACAACTTAAACAAGTAACCCCTAAAATGGGCAAGATTTCGTCTTAGAGCAGTATTTCTTAACGTGAGAACTACACATATTTCAGTACGTATGAATGAGAAAAAAGAAGGTCATGCTCCACCAAAGGTCCGAAGAATTCTTTTTGCGACTTTTTGCGCACTGGGCAAACGCTCTGCCGACTGAGCTACGGAGGCACAGTCTAGTAGCTACGAAGGCACTGCAACTTGCTTAACTAATTATCCTAGTGATTAAATATTAATAATATTGATATTAATTGTGCAACTGCAGGTATGCTAGTTTGCCACTTGTCAAAAATATTTGGCGGTCTTTCCTATTTTATCTCCCTCCTCCACAGTGTACATCAAATTTTGCAAATTTAAAAGCTTCGTTCCTATGACAACTTGTGTCTACTCAATGAGAGCATCCAAATGACACCCATATTACGCTGTTTCTGGCAATTTTCGATTTCGACCATATGCAACATCACCGGATCAAGTACTTTTTGGCGTACCGCGGCGGGAGGCTCGGATTCACTCGACATTTCATTCACTCCTTACCCACATGCAAAAGTTTAGACAAATCGGTTAACCATAATAAAAGTAAGGGGGCAGGGGTGGTAGCAGGATCACATAATGCGAATACTGAGCGGGCAGTTGAAACAACCTGTAACCTATTACATTATATGTTCTGTCTAATATTGCCATTAAATTAAACATGACTATTACAAATGCCGAGATCTCTTTCTTGGCAACACCCAACACCTAAATTTTTATAACTTCACTAATTGAGCTGAGATTTGGTATGGAAATTTTTTGCTGACTTCAATCATCACAAAATTAATCGATTTCGAGAAATTCGTTTATTGATAATTTTAAACATATTTGACGAGCTGAGATTTGGTATGGGAATTTTCGCTGACTTCAATCATCACAAAATTAATCGATTTCGACAAATTCGTTTATTGATAATTTTAAACATATTTGACGTCCCCGTTTTTACCTCTGGGAAATTGTATACAGTATTCGGATTTTCGTTTATTTCAAAACGTGAACCTAAAGTCCTCTTCGCTTTTTGGTAGTTTGATATTATATAAATTGTAAGCTTAAGATTTAGCCATACTTGTGCTTAAAATGTACTGAATAGGTGTATTCAGATTAGTGTTCAGTCACCCAAAAGTAAAACTTTCTCAGCTAAACCGGCGACGAGATATTTCGGTTACCGTGTTATACGAGATACTCCGTATTATGATTTCGAAATCAAAATAACTCATTGTTTATCACACAGCGTTGTCGAAATACAACATAAATACAAGATTTTAGCCCTATTAGTAAAGTTTCACCACCAGGGGAGGGCCAAATGGAAAGTCCAGTAAATTTTGCACAACACACACTAACCTATCATGTCCCATCATTGAATAAATAACAGGCATATAAATACATCGAGATATTGACGTTGCCTCAGCCTCTCATTAAAACAGCAGGATACAGGAATGCAGCCATTTTGAAAATGATGCAATAAGTCATAATTATCTAATTTGCATAATTTGCGCTCAGCAAGCATTATTTGGACACCAAATTTTTGTCAGCGGGGGCAGTACAAGAATTTTGTAGTAAGCAAGAAAATATTTTATTCTGGGCCCCTGCTTAGATTTAACGTTAAAAACAATTAAAATTTCAGATTAAATTTGTAAGCGTTACTTCCCCACCTAGTTTTCTTCTAAACTTTTCAGTTCATTTTACGTTTTGACCGTGGTACCCCCTTTATTAAAAAAAGGGAGCAGCTAGAAAGACACGTTAAGCATACACAGTTTTGCTGAGCCATGAAAAATTTTCAGTTCAAACCTGGGTTAACTCATTACAAATATTTTTTTTGTATTTTTTTTTTGTATTTTGTATTTGGCCTAGCATCGTTGGGTACAAAAGGAGACCCGATAGATGCTGCTCTCCGCCGACTACTGAAAGGCAGTCAAGAAGAAGCGGAGAAGCGAAGGCCAAGGACAGAAAACAAGGCCCCCAAGCCAGACTGACATGCGGTTATTGGCCAGGGTCAGCACTGCTGAAATAGCCTCAGTCACCCCCAAGGTAGCTGTCGTCGTTTATCCGACGACAACTACCCCCCGCTTATCAACAGTGACTAGGATGGCGGAAACCTAGCTTGGCTTGCTCGCAAAGCCTTGAAAAAAAGTGGCTGCAGAAAAGGGGCGAGCTCTCAAATAGGAAAGATTGGAAAACTGCCTTCCATATAGAAGCGTATATATATTAAAAGCAATAAAAACGTCTCATTCGAAAGGGTTATTGGTGTAGGTTGAGATGACTGACA
The DNA here is from genome assembly GCA_030248195.1 of Trissonchulus latispiculum. Classification (NCBI taxonomy): domain Eukaryota; kingdom Metazoa; phylum Nematoda; class Enoplea; order Enoplida; family Ironidae; genus Trissonchulus; species Trissonchulus latispiculum. The sequence continues at coordinate 48,617 of JASAND010003294.1, read as the reverse complement.
CAGGGGGACCTTTTTCACCCCCCATGTCCAGTTCAATCCCAACCTACTTAACCAAATTTCTACATAACAAATTACAAATTAAAAATTGAACTCTAAAAATTAAACAATTAAATCACACAGCTAATAAGTTAGCTGGCTCGTGCCTAGAGCACCATCGGATCCAGTTAGGTTTCCCTGGCTAAATTTTATTGAAATGTTCAAAACCTTATGAGAACTTAGCTTTGTGTCTTTGCTTTCGTGGCTTTCCTTAGTTGCAGCAGGTTTAAAGCCCCAGCGTCGTAAGTAAAGCTTCATCCAATATCCATTGAAATCCAGTGAAGCTGCTGGCTGTCTTTCCCATGGTCATGTATTTCCTTGCCTGAAACAAAAAATCAAAATTAGTAAATTATTCTAAACTTAAGTTATGCGCAGCCGTTCGCTGCAAGCGCGTGATCCTCATTACAAATATTTCGCCTTCGGCGAAATAATAAAAAATTTAAAATGTTACTATTAATTTTCACCCGATTGCACCAAATGTGTTTAAAATCTAATTAGCTAAATTAGATTTTAAACAGATGTTACATGTATTTAAGTAATCAGGGCATTGCACCAACTTAAATATATTTAAAATCTGTTTAAAATCTAATTCCCTATTGAAACTTAATTAGATTTTAAACATGCCCCGTACTATATTTAAAATCTTTTTAGCGTGAGAATCCATGTAAATATTGCAGGAACTTTAGAAAACTTTCGCTTGCAGTCACTATTGTATTGCACGAGCAATTAAAAGCAAGAGACTAGTTAATTTTTTTAGAATAACAAGTAATCAGTAAAAATTTTAAAGTCTCAGCATCAGTTTCTTTAGACAATTTTTGTTTATGTATTTGTTGTTACAGAAAATGCAATTCAAAAGTGAGTTATTTACGTTTATTACTGCAAGAGTAATATAATGCAAGATTTGTTCCAAAAATCTAGTTGCCCTAGTTTAGTAGTCTAGTCTATATCACAACCCCTTAAATTTACAACGATTACTTAATGCTAAACCTGTGAATGTCCGTTTACCTAAAGGACAAAGCAATTTTTGAATAGTAAATAATTAGATTTTAAGCAAATTCACAATATCAGAACTTGAACGTTTATTATTGGACAGCGTTGCCACTTCAAAGCTACCGCTCAATCTTTGATAGGCTATTTCAGTCACGTTACCCTTAGTTAGATTTTAGCTAAATAGATTTTAAATAGAAGTTAAAAAGATTTTACGCAAAAACATTTTGGTGCAACGGAAAATGTTTTTAGCATTAAAATCTTTCCAGCTAATAAGATTTTAAGATAATTAGATTTTACGTAGAAACATTTGGTGCAATCGGGCGTATTATGTTTCTCTAGGCGACAGCTCATGATTAGTTCGATTACCTAGACGGCTCAAACAGCTTAAGCTTTTCCAACTCCTTTCCTTTTTGACAGCAAAAACTTTTTGTAATTGTAATCGTTTGTTTCATACATATAATCAGATTCACAAAAGAAAAAAACAGCGTCAATTTTAACTCAGTCTAGCAAGACAAACCAGTTTAAAGGCTGAATAGTTCTCATAGGAAGAATTCCCCCCCTTAGTGTTAGGAGGGGAAATTCTTCCTATGATCCACAATTTCGCTCTATTAATGCCTGCCATATTATGCCAAATCGCGGCCCACTACATAAAACGCCCGTGGGCTTTTTATAAGAGGGGTCACTTTACCGGATTTTCAACGGTCCCTCCCTGTCATTGCTGAAAATCCTGGATATGTGAGGAAAGCGGGGGCGGAAGAACTACAGTTCTGAGTCATCAATGGTACAAAGCTTGTTTCGAAAAGAAGTTTCCGAAAATCGCACTTAGACCACTTCTTGGCATAATACGGTCATAATTGGTCAGAAGCTAGGCTAGGCTGCCGTTATTTATAGATTCCATTTACAGCATTTTAGTCAGAGCATTCCTTTTTCAAAATTTGACCACTTGCAAATGAAAGAAACAACGGTGGAGTAGAGAGTCTGAGGTGGACCCAGTACCTTCCACGTGGTCCCTGGAACGACTGACCAGCGCGCCACATGGATTCTAAAGCCCGGTGCATACTCGTCCCCAAGTCTCAGCGTCTCTGTGCTTTTGTCTCTGTCCCGCTAGAGACAAGGCCTTCATACTTTAAAGGACTCAGAGTTCAGAGACTAGCTCACATGACAATCACATAAGTCGAGTAAGTTTATATTGACCATTTATTGAATTGAATAACATTTTGCCGTATGTGGGCAAATCCAGTAAAGATATTTCTTAAATTCAAATAAATTTGTATTTCAAGATATACAGTTCTTTCACTCTTTCCCAGCACTGTGGATTAAATGAAAACGAACTGTTTCAATGAATTTCTCATCAAAACGTTTTGGAAAATTAATTTTTTTCTTGTTTCTGTTGAGGCAATCTCAACTCTGCTTAGAGACTGCTAGGGTCCGTAGAAACAAAAGGACAGAGACAAACGTGAACCGGAGAGGAGACAGAGACATAGGAACGAATACGAACCGGGCTTAACGCTGCCCGCTGTGAACCTATTCGGGCGGGTCGCCGAAACAACCAGTCTGAATATCTTCGCTGAACAGCAGCGGTTTAGCTTCCAGGCCGTAAATCCCGCTACCGAACCAGTGGGTCTGTCCATGTACTAAAATTTTTATTCCGAGTTCCCACCGATCCCTGGCGGTTCCATTAATACTGCACTGATCCCTCTGCTTAGACATGGCTCAACAAGGTAGTGCAAGTCTATTCTACGAAGTTATTCACCTTGAGTGATACTCTACTCAATATAACCTAAGTCAGACCCGGTTGCTTTAATACAGTCATAAAATCGCACAACTTAAAATATCATTGCAAAACAATCAAAAATTGAACGCACCAAATGGCAGCCAAAAATATCAAAAATCACAAAAACAATCGTAAAACAAAATGTCACAAAACAGTAATTGTAGACGCTGATTCTGCTTTATCAATTTACAGAAGAACTGCACCAAATTACGATTTTAATGTTTAAACCTGTCGCAAAACTTCTGCTAATCTTAACTAGATCTGATCTGATGTAAGCAAAGATTAAGTAATTGTAGTTTCCACTTTGCGCTACTCTACTGGGAGGGGAGCCCCCCCCCCCCACAAAAAGCCCAAAATTTCGACCACCCCCAAGCTGAAAAATTGTCCAATTTTACTATTTTTGCCCCAAATTGTCGACAAATTTTCCGGCGTCGCGGGATTTTTAACGAAATTTTTGTTATTTTAGCAATAAAAACACCTACGTAAAATTAATCATTTTTAGCGATTTTTAGCAGTTTTGCACAAAAGCATCTAAAAATTCACTTATTTAAAAAAGTATGCCCCCCATTTTCAGTGAGCCCTCCCATCGATGGGGGGGGCTTCTTCGAGCCCCCTCTCCATAAATTTTGGCCTAGAAGCAAGAAAAAGTATTTGGCCATAGGCTCAACATAGTTATGCCCAAAAATCCAACAGTATTTTACGGAATGTAATTGTTTGTCATGAACTGTTCTGAAGACAATAATTAAACAACTGGAGCACCTATTAATGAGATTACACTGCAGCGGAGATACAAGAGTCCATGCTATTGAAACCAATCAGTAAGCAACACGATAAATAATATACAAACTCGTAACAAAGTAATAAAACCGCATAGAAGGATACGGAATAATACTTTTCCTTAGCTAAGGATGGCATGTAGAATATCTGAGCATACAACAGTAAGGCAAAAACTGGAAGAATCCTTAAAATAGTACGTAGACATCTAGAATTGTGCAAAGTCAAAAATCCAGAGTCCACAATTATTTCTACAGCAAACTGAGCGTTAGAAGAAAAGAATTCGACTTTGTACCACACTCGCACCAAAGGTAAAAGATAAAGGTAAAGGTGACCCCTGGAGAATATCTCCATCCCTGCTTCAGGGACAAGGGGTGCCGGTGCTCACCCCCGGATACACAGCCGTAGAGCCAGGAGTGTCACCTCAAATGATGACTACATCCGTGGAAGGGGGGCCGGCCCTTCAAGGCTTTAAGCCCTACACGGACTCCTGTTACCTTCCCACAATAGTGGTACCCATTTACCGACCAATTAAGGATGGATAGCTGGGTTGGCTAGAGCTCACGGCGAACCGATATGTGCTTAGTCCCTTGCTCAAGGGGATTTGTGAAAGCTTTGTGGCAGCGGGGATTCGAACCTCGGACTATCGGATCCGAAGTCGAACGCCTTAACCACTCGGCCGGCACGGCACCAAAATTACCCTCAAACTTCTGAGAGAGGCGTCTGAATCTATTAAAGAACTAGTTTTCCGTTTGCAGGCTCCTTGGCAAAAAGCGTTTTAATTTGAAGAGTCGTTTTTGCACGCAAGTTTCTTACGGTTTAACAAAGGAATAAAATTTGCTTCAGTATAAAAATCGAACCACCGGTGGTATTTGAAACCGCAACATGTCCTGTAACATACGGTCGGTAGGTCAATAAATTGAGCCATGGAAAAAAACAAGCCATAGCTGAAGTTCATGCATAAAATGTGATGGTTTAAAACCGCGTTGATAAAAAAGAAAGGCACCAAAAACCACAGCAATATTACAGCACCACGAACAGCTGAAAAGATCCTCTAGACCATTAGGACGGGGCGGATAAGGAGGTAGTAATTCGTAGGGTAGAAATGGCGGCACTGGCCCCTTCCACGGAGGGGGGTGCTGGGGGCGGGGGCGGCTCACTGAGCCCTGGGAAAAAGTAGAATTTCTTGAGCAATCGACTGGCCGGCTCAGGCATCTGCTTCTCCCCCTTCTCTGTCACAAAAGCCCGAGCTACCCGACTGTTAACCTAAGAAGAAGCAACATAACACACAAAATGGCAACTAACTGAGCAAGCATGTATATAACATACTGTAATGTAATGGCAAGAGTACATAATAGCTAAGAGTACGACAAGCGTCAAGCTCTTATTTATTAGGCTTGGGGACATGATCTGCACGATAGCGGTTGACATCCCCCCCAACTAGACCCATCGCTTCAAAGAAATTTGCACGCTATGTTTGTGTTCTAAAGCTCAAAAACACAACTTAGTCAGTTGGTTCAATGTAAGTCTGTTGCGAGGGGTGAGCCACTATCGTGCAGATGATGTCGCAAGCCTAATAACTAAAGAGCTTGACGCTTGTCACACTATTAGTTGTTATGTACCCTTGGTAATGGCAAACTATAGCACGCTGTTCTGGCTTGACCATTAGGGGCTTGCGTATAGGCCTGGTTAGGGTATTTGCAGCGAACTCTGAAATCCTACTAATTTTACCCATTTCTTGGAGATCAAAGTAAAACTTTGGATCCAACTGGGGACCTCTCTCAATACTATTATTCGATTTTGACATGTGCTCATTGAAGGACAATTTTTGAATACGGTTTTTTCGAAATGCAGGAAAGCTGAAGAAGAGCAACAAGTTCAAGCTTAAAAAATACCATTCCCGAGTGCTTTTACGAAATTGCACATTAAAGAAACAAGCTCGCTGTTTTGAGAAAAATGTAACTTTTGTTTGAATTTAAGTTTCTGTATTTATTTCTACCGAATAACAGCGTTCGGAAACATCCGTGCTCAAAACAATTCAGTTACCATTTTCAAAATTTCACATTTTAACTTCTGTGTTAAGGCAAACATTCTGCAGTGAGCTCTTCGTTGGACATAACACGTCTTATAGAAGTACAAATGTGATGGACAATACTTGGCCCACCGACTTGGGCTGATGATGCCGTGGAAATCTACCATTTGATTTGGTTTTTCGAAAAATGGTCAAAACGACTACTATCACTATTATCACGACAATTATAACGACGGTCAACGATTAAGGCAAGCTCATACCTGAGTGAGTAGATCCAGTATATGATCCTTGCTGGCATGACTGGCAAACACTTCGCAAACTGCCTGAATAAACCAGGTCCCATGATGTTTATTGCGAAAAGAGGAGTAGCCTAAACAAAACATTATGCACTAACTAGATGATAATCACCGCAAAAACAGGTTTTAGTCACAATACGTCCTCGGGCTAAATTTTAGGCGATCTTTATATGGTCCCCCCACACTGGATAGAGGGAGAGTCACCCCAAAATGGGTGAAGGCTAATTTTGACGTTTATATGCGTATAAAACAACTAACAACTGTTAAAAATCGCGGTGACAGTTCTAAAGCTAAAATAATGACACAAAAATACTCAAACTTGCGAAGAACCCAAAATTGGACAATCACCTTCACCTTGCACTGCAATACGTTTATCCGATTTGAAATACGATTTGGAATGTGAAAACCAGCGATGTTTTGCGTTCTTACCTTACAAAAGCTAATTCGCTTCAAATTGAGGTAAATTTACACCGTGGGCTCGCCCCCCCCCCACTCTTTCAAAGTTCATGACTTCCCCCTCCCTAGGAGAAGAGACGAAGCCGCCCCCCCCCCCCACTTTCAAAACCATAAAAAAATTCCAGATAGAGATGGCGTCGCTTAAAAGTATACCGTCCAACTGAAGGGAGAAGTGGCGGTCAGCAGTCAATAGAACCACATTCCAGTTTGTGGGGGGGATGGGGGTGGAATCGCGATGGCAAACACCCTTTGGTTTGGTAGGGAAGAACAAAAAAGACGCGCCTTGCACCTAATCCTTCTACACTCAGAATTGTGCATCCGCCCCAAAGGTTGTACCTACATAGATTGATGGCTCCCTCCCCTCACATGAACGCCAATATTATTACGTATTATTTGCACTTCTTTATTTTGAATAGAATTTAATTTTGGTAAATAAAATTTTGAATAAAAAGTTTGCACTAAAATTCAGCAAGCCTATAATACTATCATCATGTCAGCTTTTTCAGTACCGATCACAAAACAATTACATCAAGAAAATTACGTAGGTAAACGCGGGCTAACAGGCGGACCCACGAAGCATACAAGCACTAATCATAAAGAAGTAATGAAAAACGAACGCCTGCCTGCAGTCACTACGTTCTTCATGATTTCTTTGCGTTCATAAAACAACGTTGTAACTTAGTAAGATGTAACACACAACCCACCTAGGACGGTGCTATAGGCAATCAGAAAGTCAGCCTCGTTGGGCAATTTCACCAGAATATCCGCGGCCGCATCAGTGGCATCCGCGCCACTTTCGTCGCTACGTCTAAGGGCGCGAGCACCCCCGCCCGTCTGGATCGGAAAAGACTCCTTTCCGGCCCCAGACTCCTCGGGCTCAGCAACCTCACAACCATGATCTCTTGTACCTACAACAGCAACAAAAACTCAGTCAACACCTACAGCACATTTCATGAAATCCAGGACTGGTGCCGTAATTTCCAAATTGGCGAAATATCGTGAAGTTACGGCAATTTTCGCCAAAATTGGCGAAAAGTCTTGTTTAATTGGCGACAATTCTTGTTTTTTTCGCCAACTTTGTTCGGAGCTTTCGCCAACTTTAGCGAAAATCGCTAATACTTCGCGACATTTTGCTGTTTTCGCCAATTTGGAAATTACGCCACCAGTCCTGGATTTCATGAAATGTACTGTATATATATACTCACTCAGAGCAGTGCTAACTCAGAGGCGAACAACTGCAGAATGAAGGACAAACTAAATGAGCGACATCAAAACAGGGTCAAAGCAAAGGAAAGACTCAAGATCACTAAATGCGCACGGCGCGGTGTAGCGCAAGCACGAAACAAATCAGCAGTCTACATGAAAATGACCTACATACGTTCATGTACGTATACAGACGTAGCTACCTCCACGACAGAACTGTAGAAAAAACAGTTTGGGTTTTCCGGCCAAGGCAGGGCACTTCTGACCAGTGAAAAGGGCGAGGGCTTTGTCCACTCTGCAGACAAGACCGTCCACACCGTGGACCACCTCCCGGTCCCCGTGACTCAAAATTATGACTATCACAGAATCACACTCCCAGTGCTCCTCCTTCTTAGCAAATCGCTGCAGGGATTCAAGGACGGCCTGCAAGCAAACAAAAGAAATCCAAATCCAAAAAAAAGGTTTAGATTCAACTTGTCCACGATCAAATCAAGAAAAAAGATATAGAGTGTGTACAGTATAGCTCCAAATACAAGTTTTTTTGGAAGATAGCAAACTCTGCAAACTTCGCGAAGCTATGTAGCGACGTTTCGCCAATTTTAAAGAAGTTCGGGAAAATTTAGAGGCGTTCCAGAACTTTCGCGAAAGGTTCGTGAATATTTTAGCGAAGTCCCTACAAACTTTCCTAAAATCTTCCTGAGTTTCGCAAAATTTCCTATAACTTTCCTACAATGTCAGTGAAAGTATCTGAACTTCGTTAAAAGTTTAGAGAACTTCGCATGGACAGCAAACCTTGAGTCGAAACTAGATTTTTAAAAATTTTGTTGGTCTTGGATGGGTTGAGAGAAAACCCCTCCAATTATCTAGCTTAAGATTTCGCAAACTTCGCCAATTTTTTCGCTAACTTCTCTAAATTTAGCGAAAGTCCAGCGGCAATTATGAACAACACTGTCGAAAGCTGCTTTAAAATCTAAGAACGCGACACACAAGTGTCTTGCTCTGGTGGCTTGTTCAATTGTGCAGGATTTGACGCAGAGCAATTATCCGCTCAGTCTGTACCGTACCCAATGATACTAACTTGGCCCTTGAGATCTCTTTCAGTTTGCACCGCATAGCCCAATCTTGTGAAGAGGAGTTCACAGTTTTTGGCATCCACATCCGAGCCTTTCCGATCCTTCAGTCGTTTCAGTCGTTTCCGATCCAACTCCTCACCTCGACGGCGCGCCTCTCCGAAGTTCACATTGTTGATGATCAGACAGTGACCCTTGGGAACTGAGAAATTACGATAGATCTGAAATGAACGAAACCCTTTTGTTAGAATTATTGTCTTGTTGTATAATAGGATTATCAGATGAGGCAGGATGAGATTATCATGACACAATATGTATTTTTAGGATATAATTTTAGAAAGTTTATAGAAAGGGTAAGAGCAATTTTGTCTAAAATTGGTCCAAAAAATCAGAAATTTTCAGCTAATGTTGCGCGCAAAACATTCTAAAAAATTTAGTCATATATGGGTAAACAATAAGCGTTCGAAATAATAAACAGTGAATGTTTCTAAAAAATTCATTTAAACGCTCTGTTAAATTTCTCGAATCGAGGTGTACAAAGGAATCCAGTTTCGGAAAAATGGAAAGAAACCAGAACAACAACAACAACAGTTGGCTACATCTTACAGTCAGTTTTTTAATAACACAGGAAAAAGCAAAGAGGCACAAACCTTTTTCTCGTCAAACGGAGGCGTCGCAGCAGCTCGCGCGTCAGCAGTCTCAACCGACAGGTCACTGAGAACGCCTGACGTCCGCCCAACTTCTGAAACAGATGTGCAGACGAACCGTACATTTACAAAATTATTTAATCCAAATGGCATGCAAACATACAAACAACAAATTTAAAATTTAGTTCCAAAAATCCAGAAAGAAACCAGTCAGTAAAACAATATCATGAACGAAGCAAATTCTCAACATTTCAACGGACGATTTCTTAGACATTTGATCGGTTAATGGCTGCACACACGCGTATGTAAAATCATCCGGCAAAATCAGACCAAAACTAACAGAGCGGTGTGTGCAATCGCTAGACCTTTTCCACATTGAAAATTTCGTCTTTATGCACAAAACAATTTGCTTTTGTTTACTGATGACGTGAGAGACTGAAAAATTTAGCAACATCCTACCAACCTTCAGGGTGATCTGCTCGCTGATAACGTAAACCCGCGTACGCTGGCAGACGACCACCAGCAGCGCCATTACTTTCGTGCCGTGGAGTTGGAGCCGGTTTTTGTTTGTCGTCGGCCAACATTTCCAGAGAAAGCCGCTCACCATTGCTATCGATAAATGAGAGATTGGGATGACCTAAAACAGACAAAAATCATCGAAAAATCATCAATCAATCAATCGATGAAAGATGCTGGCTGGCAGCATCCCCCCCCCCACACGCACACATCTTGTCTTATTCAGGAGTCAGAAAGCGGCTTATTGTATTTGAGAAAAAAACTACAACAACCTTCAAAGTTTTAGTGAACGAACGTCGCCGTCCACTTTTGTGTAAGTTTCCGAAACCGTCTCAGAATTATTCAAACCTAAGATAGAATTAAAAGCTGAATAAAAAAATTGAACGGCACTCCTTGGGCCCTGGTGTTTACTGGCTCTTGCCATGTACTACCAACGTGACTCAACCCAAAGATTTTTGGTGACTTAACCTGCCTTACTTCTAGGCCAAGATTTATGGATGGTTTCGATATGGGGGAGGCTCAAAGAAGCCACCTATCGAAGGGGGGCTCACCGAAAATGGGGGCATATTGTTTTACAAATGTTTTGTTTTTGTGTAAAAACTGCTTAAAATCGCTACAAATAACTAATTTTAAGTGTTTTTAAGCTATAATAGCGAAAATTTCGTTAAAAATTTGGCGTATCCGGGAAATGTCTTGAAAGGTAAAATTTGACAATTTTTGGGGTTATGGAGGGGAGGTTGGAATTTATGGGTGGGGGGAACTTCCGAATGGGGACGCCCCCACCACCCCCTCCCCTCCAGTAGAAGTAAGCCAGCTTAAATACGAATAACAAAACAAAACACGTCAGTATGGACGATTATAATAAAAACTATGTACTTTCAACCTTTCTCATCCCGAGAAATATCTATGTCAGTGTAGGAGGGGATAGAGGGCCGATCCGTGGGACAGTTGGGGAAGAACAGACTGAGCAAATGAAGCTGGTGGGTTAGGAGTAAACCGAAACAAAAATGTTTGAAGGCCGGGGGACAGCCTCGACGAATGCAGTCTATCAAGGTATAACGGGCATCGTATGGCTTCTCGTTCTAAATATAAATATATACATTATATATACGTAATATGTATATACGTTAAGAATCATATATATTCATATACCTAGAAACACTACGTTTGTCAAAAACATCCTGTACCATTATTTAGTATACGTACGAAATGCCTCCCTGACCCCTAATTTGCTCCTGCTTCTGTTTTTTGGACGAAAAATCTAATAATTGTTAAGTATAAACGTGGCTCAGCGAGACAACAATGGGAAGCTGAAAAAACATATCTACCCTGATTTGATCAACAATGTATTTAGGAACCACTCGTTTTGATTCCAAGAACGTTAACAGTTCCGGATACTCCAGGCGATCGCAAAGCTGACACAAGTGATCCGTCAGCAGGTCCCTCTCCCATTCTTCCATCCAGATGATAGTAATGCAGTATATGCGTATATATATATATACGTAGTCAGGAAAAACACTGTTTCAGGAAATTTGGGGAAAATCTAAAAAACTTATATATATATCATGAAAACAGTTCAGACTTATACGTATATACTGTAAACTGTTTATACATGTTTTTTCAACATTTACGTACCACATCAAACATGTCCATCTACAAACGCCATAGGTGTAATGGGGTGTAATGGGAGCCGAGACCCCTTTACCAAAACGACAAATTTTGGCGCCCCCGACCCAAACCATAAGTGTAACGGAGATTACGGGCAGGGTATTTTTTACAGGGGGGGGGTGCGGGGCCCCCCGAAATTGCCTTCCCCCTCCCGAAATCGCCCCCTGCCAGGATTTTTTGGAGGCCCAAATGTGGCCAATTTTCAGATTTTTCGTGAAAATAGCTATTTTTAGCTTAAATCCTGGCATGTTTGGGAACTTTTTGCGTTTCACCATGCAAAATACGCCAAAGTACGCCAAAAAATACCATGTTTTGGCTCATTTCTGGAAAAATCTCCCCCCCCCGAAAATTTCTGCCCTCCCCCGGGAAGCCCCCCCCCCCCCGGAAAAAATCCCTTAAAAATATCCTGATTAGGGGTGAGGGTTTCCCAATAGTTTCCTTGGCTTTCCGCATTGGGACCACCCAGAGGGGGAGGGTTTCCCCCATAGGGACCACCCGGGGCGGGGGAGGGGGGGTAAGGAGGGGATATATATATACCCCACAACAAAACAACAAAATTTTGGCACTTATTTAGTTGGGGGTGGGCGATTTTTTTGCCTTGGTCCCCCCTTAGGATTTGAAAAAATTTGTCTCCGATTTGGCTGAAAACTTGCTCCTAGGGTAAATCGAGTTAGCTGATTTCAAAAATTGAATTGAGAGATCGATCCGATGGAAGAATCGATCAGTAGAATCGATCGATCAAAATCGATCAAAACATTTTTGTCTCTGCTTTTCGCGAAAAGTTGTCCCTAGCGTAATTCGGGGGTGCTGATTCAGAATCTGCAGTCGAAATTTCGATACGAGCTGCCAAAATCGAGTTATTGACGAATTTTTGAAACATCGATGAAAATCGATTTTGAAGGTCGAACGATCGATTTTCACGAAATTTCAATTGCAGATTCGGAATCAGCACCCCCGAACTACCCTAAGGGCAACTTTTCGCGAAAATCAGAGACAAAAAATTTTTGATTAATTTTGATCGATCGATTCTACTGATCAATCGATCCATCGGATTGATCTCTCGATTTGATTTTTGAAATCATCAGCGACCTCGATTTATATACCCTAGGGGCAAGTTCTCAGCCCAATCGGAGACAAAAGTTTTTTCGAATCCTAAGGGGGGGACCAAGGCAAAATTTTTGTCCCCCCCATTTTTTGTCTCCGATTTTCGCCATAGGGTAATTCGGGGGCGCTGATTCCGAATCTGCAGTCGAAATTTCGATCAGAGCTGCTAAATTCGACTTATAGACGACTTTTGAAAAAATCGATGAGAATCGATTTTTGCGGGTGCAGGATCGATTTTCATGAAATTTCGACTGCAGATTCGGAATCAGCGCCCCCGAATTACCCTATAGGCGACTTTTCGTCAAAATCGGAGACAAAAAATTTTTTGATCGATATTGATCGATCGATTCTACTGATCGATCGATTGATCGGATCGATCTCTCGATTCGATTTTTGAAATCAGCGACCTCGATTTACCCTAGGGGCACCTTCTCATCCAAATCGGAGACAAAAAATTTTTTTCGAAACATAAGGGGGGACACCAAGGCAAAATTTTTAAAGCCGTAGGCACCCCCCCATCTTTAAAGTGCCGAAATTTTTGGGGGCCCCCGGCCCCGGTGAAAATTGGCCACAAATTGGGCATTATTAGGGCAAATTTTGCAAAATTTTTCAAAAAAGTCAAAATTTTTGGCTTAACGACCGTGTTTATTATCGCGCGAAATACACGTTTATAACGGCTTTATGGACTTCTAGACTCAATATTGACCTTATTCTGGACTCAGAAACATGTTGGCAATCAAGTTTTCGAGTTTAAAAACACTGTCTAATGTTAAAATTACTTGATGATTTCATGTTTTTCGCCATTAGCAATGGCTGAAAATGCAATTTTTTGGCATAAAAACAGAAAAATTTTTTGGGAGAGGTTGGGAGGGGGTCGTGGGGGGTTTGGGGGGTCTAAAAAGGGGACCCCCAAAATTCCGGGGGAGGGGCCCCTCCCCAACCTAAATCCCCGTTACACCTATGGGGGGGGGCCCACCAAAATGACAAATTTTTGGAGACCCCCCCCCCACAGGGTTCATGCGGACTTTTCAGTTTCAATTTCCAGGTTTTTCCAGGTTTTTCAAGGTTTTCAGCGGCGATTTTCCAGGTTTTGTATTATTAAATTTTGATCAAATTAGTGTAAATCTGGAGCATTTTTGGGGTACCGGGTAATTAAAACCAGCGACGCACTGGACCCAGGCCCGACAACCAGACCCCTGTCCCAACATAATTTAAGTAATGGTAAATCTGGGCCGAGTTTTTCCGGAAAAAATGCAGGAAACTAGTTTTTTCGGCTATTCCAGTGTTTTTCGTTTTTCGATAACCCCAACGGCTTTAAACTGCTTCTGGAGCGCTAGAAAGGGCAAATTTTAATGGATTAAAGCGTTAAATAGTATTTTAAAGCTACAAATATAAATCTACACCGCTTCAAAAATTTTTAGAATTTTTCAATTTTTTAAATATTTAGAAAACTTTCGGAAAATTTTCAACAGTTTAGCAAAATTCTCATAAATATCAGAACTTATCGGGGCTTCCGGTGCCCATCGTGCAACTATTGGCATTTTCAATCAAACTTTTGGAAATATGAAGGATAAACATAGGTTAAATTTTTACAAAACTTGTAATTCGAGTAAATCGAATAAAGTACGTAGTATTAATGTGTTAAAAATACAAATCGAGTGTTAAGAAATGTAACAAATCTCTTAAAAAGTCTAAAAACTACATAATGGCTAACGAATGTAAAATTGTTTTTAATATTTTTACAATTTACATTCCTATACAATTTACATTCCTATTAGATATTTTTAATTTCGACGGAGTATATATATTTACAAAAATCGCTTCTCCGCGTCATAAACGCAATAAAAGCAATTAACATCGATTTAATGTGTTTTTAGCTGATTTTAAATCAGATTAAAGAGTCGCTTCATTTTACGCACCGTGCAAATCAAGGCCGCACCCAGGGGGGGGGGGGGGGGTTCAAGGGGTCTAGACCCCCCCCCATTTGAGATTTCAAAAGGGTAAATTTTTGCTATTTTTAAGGCAAAAAAGCAATTTTTAAAAAATTTTCGTAATGCAAAAATTTTCAACTTCTGGGGGCTCTGCTCCCAGACCCCCGTTGCGTTTTACCTTGGACCCCCCTTTTCGAAATCCTGGGTGCGGGCCTGGTGCAAATATAGATACGCAGGGGCACTAGCGTAGCCAGAAAACATTTCGAGAAGGGGAATGCCAAAATTGTCTGCAAGGCGGATCTGGGGGCGGGACCTTCGTGGAATTTTTACAGAACATTCTTTGGAATTAAAAATACCTAACGGCCTATCTCGTGTTGAAGCACCCAAATGATGTAAAAGCTAATGAAAGTAGGGTATTTGGTACTCATTTTTGGCTACGAAACACGTATTATATAAGATGGTATATACAATGCCGAAGACGCGAAAATGTTTTGAAAAATTAGGCGTTTTCTAGATGGCACGGAAAAAATTCCTGGAGGGTCCAAAATTTCGGGGGGACTTCCCCCCATTCCTCTCTCCCCCTGGCTACGCACCTGAGCAGGGGTCTGGGGGCGCAGTCCCCCAAAAGTTGAAGACAATTTTTAATTTCGGAGTAAGTTTGCTCTTAAAAATTTTGCATTCTTTAGCTTGCACATTTAAGAAGATTGCGCTTTTTAGTTTGCTATGTCAAGTCAAAATAGAAACATAAACAAAACATATACATAGTATATACATGTGCTTAGGCAGAAAATATAAGCAACTGCAGGCAAAAGAATGAATGTAGAATCGAAGAAGTATATAAGCCGTGGTCTGGGGGAGGCAAGCCCCCCAAGGAAGAAGCCAGCGTCCAAACTACAGCAAATTGTCTCAAGAAATTAATTTAGACCACACTTGATCTTGGAATTCCAACTACCGAATTTTACGGCTGCGTATGTGTAATCTCGACTGCGTAAATGCGTAGAATTTACGCAAAAAATCGTGCAACCAACGGGAATTTTGGGTGGGGAGGAGCCCCACAAAAGTAGAATTTTAAAGTAGGACCTCCTGGATAAATTTTCAGTATAATTTTCGGTAATCGTAATTATTGGTAATGTTCGCCTTTTACTGTAAAATTTTCAGATTTCTGTGTTATGAAAATAAAATTTAAAATGAAAAAGTTTAAGGAAAGGCGTGTTGCTATAAAACATATATTTTATATACAATACCAAGTAGAAAACTATAAGTACGTATGTACAAACTATGAATGAAAAGCTGACAAACCGGGCTAAACAAAATCACAATTCGGGCAATTTTTACAATTTCAATGGCAAATAATAAGAAATTTGGTGAAATTTTGGAATCAATCAGCCAATTCCAGGTTTTTCGAGGTTTTTCCAGGTGTTTACCCAAATTCCAGGTTTTTCCAGGTATTTCCAGGTTTTTCCAGGTCGCATGAACCCTGCCCCCAGATTGTCAGATTTTTGCTACCCCCCCCAGATTTTTGGCCAAAAAGTGGTCAAAAATGGCATAAAATTGAAAATTTAGGGGGATCCCCCACCCTCCGTCGGGAACCCCCCCCCCCCAAGCATAGGTGTGTTAGGGGGGGAGGGGGGGCCCCCCCACCAAAATGACAAATTTTGGCGACCCCCCCCAGATTTTCAGATTTTTGCTACCCCCCCCCCCCAGATTTTTGGCCAAAAAGTGGCCAAAAATGGCATAAAATCGAAAATTTAGGGGGGGGTCCCCCCACCCTCCGTCGGAACCCCCCCCCAGATTTTTTGCCCAGCCACACCTATGCCCCCCAGATCTTTTGCCCAGCCACACCTAATGCTGCAGATTCGGAATCAGCGCATCTGAATTACCCTAGGGGCAACTTTTCGCGAAAATTAGTGACAAAAATTTTTAATCGATTTTGATCGACCGATGCTACTGCCTAGTGCCTACTGATCGATCGATCGGATCGGATCTATCTGCTCTCGATTCGATTTTTGAAATCAGCGACCTCGATTTACCCTAAGGGCAACTTCACAGCCAAATCGGGGACAAAAACTATTTTCGAGACATAAGGAAGGACCAAGGGTAAAAAATCGCAACACCTCCCCCCACCGCCCCATTTATATAAATAAGCGCCCAAATTTCAGCTTGTCGAACCCCCATATTCAGATTTCGCCAACCCCAAACATGGCCAAAAAATCGAAAATTTAGGGGTCTTCCGCAATTTTGGCGGACTCCCCCGTCCCTCAGTCGGTACTACCCCGTCTCTCCATAATTTCACCAGGGGGGTATCCTATCCCCACCCAAAATTTTCGACCAACTTTACCCCAACCCAATCCCAGATTTTTTGACTTACCCAGTTACCCCCTCCCCAGCAGTTTCTGGGGCCAAAAAGTTAGCTAAATTTTGTTAAAATGTTAAAAATTTGTCTCAAGTCAAATATAAAAATTTTTGCCGATGATACAAAAATCTACTTTTCGGGTACTTCTATTAATAATTTTTATGATTTCCAATCCGATTGTAGTAGTGTCTTAAATTGGGCTGCCCAAAACCAACTTTCTATAGCCTTCCAAAAAAGCATGCTTCTTGAAATTGGGGACCCACATTTTGTCGGGGATTTTGAGATTGACGGTTGCAAGATACCGAAAACGGAAATTGTAAAAGATTTAGGTGTTTACATAACTTCAGATTTAAAATTCTCTACACATTGCGACAAGATATGCGCTAAGGCATATCAAAAAACAGCTTTGATTTTTAAGTCTTTTTGCTGTAGAGATCTAAAGTTTCTGGTGGCTATGTACACATCGTATGTCAGACCCATATTGGAGTATAATTCTTGCGTCTGGAATCCCCATCTAAAGAAAGATATACATAAGGTTGAAGCAGTACAAAGGCGTTTCACTAAAAGGATACCTGGAATTCGCGAATTTTCTTATAGGGAACGTCTCAGACTAGCTGGTCTGCAGTCACTAGAACATCGAAGACTAATTGCTGATCTTACCCAAACGTATAAAATAATATACCAGTTGGATAGTGTAAATTCTGGAGAATTCTTTACGTATGCTTCAGGTTCCGGTACGAGAGGACACGAATTAAAATTAAAACTCGTGAAATCCAGAATTGATATCAGAAAATTCTTCTTTACATCTAGGGTAATACCGGTTTGGAATTCATTGGAGTCAAAAATTGTAACTGCCCCGAAACTTGATATATTTAAAAATCACCTTAAGTCTGCAGATGTAAGCAAATTTTTAAAGTATGATTTTGATTAAATCAAATCGCCGAACTGTTTGTAACCATTAGGATGGTCATGGGATGTTTTAATGGCTTGTTGTTTGTTACGTACGGATTTTAGGAGTGAATTGTTATTGGCATGTTATATTATGCACATACATATATATATATATATATATATATATATATGTACTATTTGTTTGTCTGTTATGAATGTATTGTATATTATTGTTATTCTCATCTATATATGCCTGTGTATCGGTTTTTGTCAACATTCGCAGGAACTTGCACATATGCATGTCTCCTTTTTGGCCACTGCTTGCTGTACGTATATGTATCATGCTTGTTATTCGACAGGACTGTGTATATCTTGTTCTTGGCCAAATAAACGAATTGTTGTTGTTGTTGTTGTTGTTTTGCCAAAAATGGTCATTTTTTGAAAGATTTTTGTTTTAAACTGTTTTAAAACCGTGTAAAAACGCATAAATCGATAAAAACTAGTCAAAAATTTTCGTTTTATGGCTTTTTAAATTTGTTGAGGTCTGAATTCGGGGGGGGGGTTGCTGACTTGACGAACGTCATTTCGGGGTCGACCACCAAATTTAGAAAGTTTATCACTAACATTTTAGGTGAAACTTATGTGCCTGCCCATAGGTGTAACTGAGATTTGGGGTGGGGGAGGCTCCCTCAACTTTTTTGGGGGCCCTCTAGAGAGTAGAGACCCGAGAGACTCTAGAGACTAGGGAGTAGAAAGAAGTCCAATCCAAACTAAAGGGCAGTACTGAGTCAGAAAGTCCATAAACAGTTTAAAAACGTATATTTCTCGCAATAATAAACAGTTTAAAACAGGAATTTGGACCTTTGAAAATTTTTGCAAAATTTACCATAACATTCCCTAATTTTGGCCAATTTTCGCGACAACTCCCCCCCCCCCCCCGCCTCAAACAAACAAACAACGATGGTTGAAAAGGGGGTGGGGGAGGGGCTAATCCCTCTTCCTCATATTACTTTGCTTTTGCACAGTTGTGGACTGTGGTAACTTTAGTAAAATTTTACAAGTCTGAAAAAAAATTCGGTAGCTAACAATATTCAGAGCCAAAATTTCAATTGTGCTTGATCCAGTTGTATCCGGTTTTTCCAGTTTTAACTGGATATCGGGTACCCGTCAGGTACCCGATATCGGTAAACGGTATCAGTATCGATACCCGATATTTTGGTATACCCAACTACGCATACCGACACCTAACAAGTACCTTCCTCAAGCAAAAAATTTTCTGTGAAGTTCATATTTCTTTTATGCGCGGCAAGCTCATTTTTCCGAATTTCAGTTTTAATATATATATGTTGGGCCCGAAATGGTATAAAACCCGGCCCGAATCTCAAAGGAATGTAGCGCTGCACACCCGTGTTTTTGAGTCATGGAAAGATATTTTGAAGAATATTTGCAAATTTATTCGATTAGTGATCCAATATTGTTTCTATTGCTGGAATCTATGAAAATAAATACGGAAAAATTTACTCAGTCTGTACAACACTCTACCGGCTGGTCTGCTTCCAGTCTACTTACAAAAGATTAGTAAATTCTAGTGAAAGTAAAAGAACGATTTTTAAATTAACTACATTAGTTTATGCAGGACTGCTAAGAATTAAACGTGTTAGCATATTCTTACAATTAAATTCTCAGAATTCAACTCAGTTTTTTGAGGATCTGATCAACTACGTGGCAAGGAGTGGTCGCATTTTAGAAGCTAAGTTCATTTTTACATTTGTCAAATTAGATTATTTTAGTTTTTTGTAAAATTATGGGTCGAAAGGTTCACATTTTCTTCAAAATTGTATATTAAAATAATTTGGATAATGACTTAACACCCTTTAGAACTACTTTTGCGTAAGGTTATTTGAAACGTCACTTGGAAATTTCGATTTACATCTGCTGAGTTATAAAATAAGTCGATATGCAAAAAGTACATTTTCTTTTGCTATGCTATGCTATGCTATGCTATTTATTGCCAACCAACAAATTACAACTTGCTATCCATTACATATATACCATATAAGCAAATGACAAAATTAACATATTCCTGGACAGATACAAACATTAATGTCGAGAATGAATCATAGGTGACAGTGATCAGATTGGGCCACGTGGTGGCTGCTTATTACCCGACCACGAATACATGCCATCACTATTAATATGTTAGGCTTGCGATACGGTTCTTAAACACGGATATTGAATTCGTTTCAACAACCTCCGCAGGGAGATTATTCCAATATCTCACAATTCTTTCACTAAAAAAGTGTTTTCTGATGTCCAGTCTTGCCCGAGACTTATAAATTAAACATATACCCCGTGTGCTGTCGTAATTTGCCATATCAAATAGGTAGCATCAAGAGAAATCCGCCTGTGAATAATTTTGTAATATAATTAAATCTTTATAATCTCCGATTTTCCAACGTTGGTAAATTTATCTTTCAAGCCTTTGTTCGTAAGTCATCAACCACCCTGAATTTTTCTCGTAAAATATCTTTGAACTCTTTCTATATTGAATGTCTTTTTTGAAATAAGGATTCCAAATTTCACTTGCATACTCCAACTTTGGCCTTACATACATTAAATACATAGTCACAGGAACGAAATCGAACGTGTTTGAAAATTTCTAAATATTAATTTACCATATTAAATCCAGTTTTAGCAATGTAGGCTACATGTTTAGAAAATTTTAAGTCAACAAACTATTATTCCCAAGTCTTTTATTTCAGTTACAGCACTTATCGAGTGACTGGAAAAGTTGTAGTCCTGTTTTGGATTTTTTGAGCCCAAATGCAACAAATTGCATTTATCAAAAGCTATTTTCAGACCATTAGATACAGACCAGTCTACAATATTATTAATATCATGCTGAACATACACAGTATCTCTTGGTAGCAACAAGGTAAAATAAAATTTTGTGTCATCAGCAAATATCTTGGCATCCATATATTCTAAACAATTTTCTATATCATTCATATAAACAAGAAAAAATGTGGTCCTAGTATGCTACCTTGAGGTACGCCTGACGTAATCTTTTCAATTGCAGATTTTGAGTGCCCTATTTGAACAAATTGTTTTCGGTCTTTCAAATAGTTTTCAAACCATCTATATAGTTTACCAGAAATACCGCATGCCTTTAACTTCTGCAAAAGTCTGTTATGCGGAACTGAGTCGAACGCCTTAGCTATATCCAGGTAAATAACGTCTATGCTGTTATTATTGTCAAGTGCTTTAGTCCACTCGTTAAGACTTTCTAGTAACTGACTTACTGTGGACCGTTTTGATCGAAAACCATGCTGATTTACAGATAAAAAATTATTCACCTCTAGATGATTGATAAATACTTCGTCAACAACTGATTCCATAATTTTTCCTACAGAGCATAACAAACTTATAGGTCTATAATTTTTGACTAAACATTTCAAACCTTTTTGTGTATGGGTATAAGTTTAGCAATTTTCCACTGGTCTGGAAGTTCTCCTGTGTCAAAAGATTTTTGGAAGATTTTGGCCAGGGGATAGGCTAAGGCCTCAGCAAATTTCACCAAGAACCATTGGTGTATATCATCAGGTCCAGCACTAAGCTTGGGCTTAAGCTTTTTTAGATGTTTTAAAACCAAATCTTCATTTATGTCAATGCTTTCTAAAAGTACATTCGGGCGTTGGTTAACTTCCAAATTTACCAAATCATCTGTTCCGTATACCGATGCGAAAAAACTATTGAATGCGTTCGCCTTTTCAGTTTCGTCGACGAGGTAAGTATTCTGTAATTTTATCACAGGGATGTTATCTACCGGTGAAAGTCTAGATTTTACGAAGCTCCAAAATTTACGTTCATTTTTAAAGTCAGTAAACTTTTTCTCATTTTTGCAGATGTCAGCTCTTTTAAGCTGTCGAGAATCTTTCCCCCCGGAAAAATTTCACTAGGGAATTCTTTCCCCCCGGAAAAATTTCCCTGACGTCGTAAATATTTTGCTGGATGGTATTAATTGTAGGAATTTTAACTAAACTTTACAGCTTTTACTCCTAATTTTTATGTTACATTTCCAATTATTTTGGTATATATTTATTCATTTTTCCTTTCCACCCTTTAATATTGTTAAATTTAATTTACCTAAATTAAGCACATAATTAAAATAAATTTGTATTCTAGAAACAGAAGCTAGTTATGTTTTATTTTAAAGGTTTCTGCAGAAAGGCTTTTTCTTTAAAAATTAATTTAAATCTTTTGAATCCGAATGCTGAGTTTTCAACATAATTTTCAATATAATTTTGAATCTTAAGTCCTATGTTGTTAAAGATTAGAAAGATCAAAATCTAAAGCTGAAACTAAGCTAACTAAAACCCGCCTTGATTAAATTTTGGAGTCATGAAAATTGGAACCATACCATGCCTACTTTGGTCACTATATTTTCAACTATGAATCGGCGTATGTACATATATTAACTGTAACTTGTGGTCTGTAGTTTAATGCATTCTCTTATTAATAGAACTATAATTTTAATTATGTAGAAGTTTCTTTCCCAATTGTGAGAGAAACAGGGGGGGGGGTCCATTTTTGTGCCATTTCACGATTTTAGCATCATTCCTTTCCCAATTGTAAGAGAAACGCAAGTTTTCAGATTTTTTGCAGACTTAAGCGTGGGTCCATTTTTGGATCAGTTCACGATTTTAGCATCATGTTAAATTATAATCTTCAAAAATTAAAAACTTTTAAAGGCTTAAATTAACATTCTAATTCCAAAACACCGCAGTTTAACATTTCAGCGTTATTTTAATGCAAAATTTGTCCATATTCATCACTTTTTGTCTGGTGATTTTTTGGCGCACGCGAAAAATGACAACTTTTTTTACTGCCTATGTTTAACACATGAATCCTCAACTTTGAGGTGAAATTACTCGACAACCGTAAGACTTACGACTTTACTTTTAAAAACTCGTTAAAACATACCGTTTGGACAATAAAATATGTAAAAATCAGCGAGAGCGGAGAAAGTCGAAAAAAATGACCAAAAAATGGACCCCCCTTAGCAAAGTTTCTCGCGGGACATCGTTTATGTTCGATACCTATTATCAAACGTATCTGTAGAACGTTTTTTAGAAAGATACTATGAAATCGCTGTTTTTTTGGATCGCCATTTCCAATGGCAACCTTCTCCGTGCGAAGAAAATGCACTACAATCGCCGGAACATTATTGGTCGTAATGAAATAGAATTAGATTAATATATTAGACACACTGAAGAAGTGCAATTAAGGTCTGCGGGGGTCGCTTTGGGTTAAAATCGATAGTCATAGATTTCGCTTATTTTCACACACACTATAGGTAAACATGTTCTCAAAAACAAGACAAAACATTAGAGTTCGAAATCAAGCTGTGGCAGAGATATTCAGCTATGTATAAAGTTGGAAAACTTGAAAATCACGGTGATTTGCCCTCCAACGTCATGTTGAGACAGAACGGCATCGAAATTTGGATCAACTAATATGGCAAATTAATTCTGTGGGTAGGGTTGGCTAATATGCGGGTCTAAGATTGAAACGTATATTTTAGTTACTTAGTATTCGGATTAAAAAGATTAAAATCACTTTTAAAACGGCTACTAAAGTTCGTGGATTAAAGTAGAGTATTAATTAAATAGAATTTAATCCTAAGTGACTTTAATACAAGATCATTTCATTAACACTTTAATTCCGCATTAAAGATGTACTAAAATAGATTTAAAATTAAATATAAACTTCATCCAATTCTTTTAATTAGCCTGATTAAGCATTAAGCCGTTTAATAAATACTTTGTTTCTTTTATGCAGATTAATTTTAATATTATTCTTAGTTTATGTAGATTGTTAAGGTTGGGAAAGAGTAGCGACGAATAAAATATTAAAATAATTGGATACGTAGCATGAAAATATCTATAAAGTTTAACTACTATTACTATAAATGCAATATATACATTAAGCACAAAAATTTACTATTAGGGAAATTTTTCCGGGGGGAAAGAAATCTCTAGTGAAATTCTTCCGGGGGGAAAAATTTCCCTAGTGAAATTTTTCCGGGGGGAAAGATTTCACGGGGGAAAATTTTCCCTGTGACACCGACTTTTGCCACTTTGTCTTATTTGCATAAGTTGGGACATTTTTATAAACTTTATGTAACCGTTTCTGTTTTCGGTTTTTTTGATTAAATGCGAATGCAAATTTTGATTATAGAAAACAGTTTGACTTTTAACATTGGATGAATCTCCATTGAATCAGGAGGAGCAAATTCACCGGACACTCCTGTATACAAAAAATGGAGGTTGTATCACGCCTGGGTGGAGGTTGAAGTCAAAAGCTAAGTTTACAGTCCATTGCCTGTTGCAGTAAGATCAACAAACTAAAAATTGTACAGGGAAGCGGCACTAGGCATGGGGGGTGGAAAAGGTTCCCCTGTGTCTATGGCTGCGCTTAAAATAGTCAAGCCCCACACGTCAGTGCCAGTCTGCGGAAGCTGTTGAAGCTAAAGCAGCAGTTCACACTGGCATTTAGTTTGGGATACTTTTGATGTAAACCTTTGAATTTAGGTGCTTTACCAGACCGCAATTTCCTTTCTTTCCTATATGAGAGCTCGCCTCCCCGTCCACTCCTCCTTCTGCAGCTTATTTTGTCCATAAGCCCCACGAGCGGCCCCATAGCCCCATAGCTTTCAGCCATCTTAGTTGCTATTACCAAGCGGGGGGCAGTAGTTATCGGGTGAACGATGATTACTGCCTTGGGCGTGACTGAAATAACCGTATCGTAGCATCGCTTGGAGATCATGTTTCTGTCCGTGATCTTCGTCTCTCCGCCTCTTGACTGCGGTCTGCGGGGAGCACCACTGACGGGCCACGTCGTGTGCCTAGAATGTGGTTGGGCCCAAACCAAAAAAACAACTCAGTTTTTGAAATCCTACACACATGAAATTCCAAGTAAACTGGTTCCCGTACTAGAATAAAAACCTTCGATGACATAAAATTGTTTCAAATGCAATATTTCTTGTTGCACAAACAGTAGCATTCTATAAAATACAAAATTGAAAAAAGTAAGCTAACTTTTTTCTTTGATTTTTTTATTCTATTAGAATAAAAAATAGGCCAGCCCATTGTGGTTGAGTCTGAGTGTTCTTGAAATTTCGTGTGTAAAACTTCGAAAATTAATATTTCTTAGAATTTTATTGTAGGAAAATGCTAACCCATTTAATTCTTAGCAGTTCTACAGAAAGTATAATGTAGTTGGTCCTAGAATATTGTTCTTTTACTTTCACTGGAGTCTGCTAATCCTTGGGGCCTTTAAAAGAAAGGGTAGAGTAGAGTTGATTTAAATCCACTGTTTTATCTCTCTTTAACTCCACTCAAGCTTGAGTTTTCCTCTTTTAACTCTTTCATGAAAAGGATCGATTTAATTTTAACTCTACTCCACCCTTTCCTGAAAAGGCCCTTGGTGAGCAGCCGGAAAGCATACTAGCCAGTACAAGTTTTGTACAAATTGAGAAAAATGAAGGTTAATTTTACCGTTTTTATTTTCAAAATTTCCAGCAACCAATATAGATTATTTTTGATCAGCGGATCATTAAGACTAAGAAATTTGCAATTTTCTGTAGAATACCTTTCCATGACAAAAATGGGTGTGCAATGCTACCTTCCAGCATTGAAATTCGTGCCGGGTTTCATACAATTTCCGGCCCAAAATATTGAAATTGAATTTGGACCGGGTTTATACTCCTGATAATAATTATCTAGCACCAAGAGAAGGCAGTGCGGGGGATCAGACTTTGCCCCGCCTCGCCGATACCCGCATATGACTCTGATTTGAACTAGGCTTATGCTCCGGCTAGAAAATGAGGTCCAGACGATTGCTCACCACCAAGTCTACAGTCCTAGATCTAGACTAGTGTTGTTGCCCGGACGGATTTTTTAAATCGGCCTGCCGGGCTTGTGAACCCGGCCGGCCGGCCGGGTCAAACTGGCCGGCCGGTCCCATTTTTGCCCTATATATTTTTCGTGTACTTAGCAAAATTTTTAGCATTAAATGATGCATACAGTTACTCCTGGTTATATATAACAGACATAATCAAGCACTAGCCTTTTTCTGAAGACTGGCCGGCCGGCCGGGTGAAGGCCGGCGGTCGGCCGGCTAGCCGGCCTGGCGGCATAGTGGGCCGGCAGGGTTTTCCTCGGCCGTTAAACAACTCTAATCTAGACTCCAATATAACAGCATGTCAAGCGTCACACTCCATGTATTACAGACTGAAACAATGTACACCGTCGACTGACCCCCTTCACACCGCCGCGATCTGTCCGCCGGATCCTTACATTAATGTTAAATTTGAAGGGGGTCCGATGTTTGTCGGTGTACAGAAGCACGAACCCGCTACCCTCTTTGAGCCCTCTACACGTACAGGGCCGGTATCACACTTCAAACACATCGGATTTTTATCTCGCCTAAAGACGAGATAGCTGTTTTCGTTTCTAGAGCAAAATGAACTCCTTATGTTCGACGTAGAATTTCCACCCTATTCTCAGCATTGCTTTCATTGACAGTGAAAGTTTTTCTAAGAAGGGGGACTTGCAGGTGCTTTTACCGCATTAGCCCAGAATGATTGATTTCAAATTTTATTTGTAGTTTGGGGAATCAAAAGCTGTATGTAGCTTAAATTTCCCTGTAGGGGGCCTTCATTTTCTGTGGAATTAACGTTTAAAGAAACACTTTTCACATGTCCCTCTTTGGTTGAAATAGAAATTAGAGAAGTTTGATTTAATATGCAAATTAACTTCGGCGACGTGATTTCAGTTCAGTAGGTTACAATATCCTGGTGAAGTCGCATGAGAAGATACTGATTTGGATCAGCTTGTATTTAATACTTGACATAAACTCAGTCTTGACAGGCCCACCGTTTTGATTAAATAAATCATTCTCTTGTTCTCGTCCAGAAACAGCCATAAACTGGAATCAGAATTGACTCTCAACCGATGAAGCTCGATAAATCTATGCAAAAGCCTAACCTGACCTGGGAATTGGAATAGTCTCGGGCACAAGTTCCAAATGGTTAATAGTTCCGAATTCGTCTGAATCCAAGTTCTGAATTGTTCCAAAATTCCAGAATCATGGCCTTGTCTTACTTTCGTCAAGATTATCACCTTGACCTTAGTTCTTTTTTGACCAAGGATTTCTTTGAAATCACCCATGTCGTCATCTTATAAATTTTATTGGGCTCAGACGGATATGTAAATGTTATATGTTAGAACGAATTTCAATGGTAAATGCTGCTTTATACTCAAAATGTACGAAACCGGACCAGTACCATAAGCTAATAATACTTCTGCACATTTTCTTATTCTTGAAAGATAGGGAACGCAAATTCAAATACCAGCATATACAAATTTCTGCTATCCAAAGGTACTCTTAACCTTCATCTTCATATTGAGATATCGAGATACGTCACCTCAAAAGGTTTAGCTCTTTGTGTTCAAACACTTATTTATCTGAAATAATGCTTAGCTCGACGTCGAGATGCTGCTCCTTTTAAGAGCCGACTTGTTCTTACCTATATAAGCTCGGTCAAGAACGACCATTTTACTCAATAGTTCAACAATACATTTCACAGACAAGTTATTCACAGATATGCATCCACAGTGTCGAGAGAAGCAAAAACCAGAGGGTACTTCACTTCAAACTATTTTTAGTTAAATTCATTTTATTACTTCTAATTATAAGCTTAGGACCCGAATCAATAAGCTTTATCAAAATCAAAACTCAAGCTGCATAGTCAAATCGGTTGCCACCAAAAACTGCTAAGTTAGTGTGTGTAAAAGACACCCGAAACATGCATATTACAATGTGGACGGGAAATACTATAAAATTGCACTAATTTAAAAAACATACTCTCCCAGTAAATCCAACAGTATCAACGACAAAATACCAGACAAAAATGCGCTTCAGCAAATTTAGCATGCACTACACAGGTCGATAAGTAGAGCCGACCAAAACATCACAAAAAACCTGCATACAAAAAATAATAGCATTATTTTGCAGTTCTCTATTTGCATCAAGATACAAAAACAAAACAGCACGGCTCTTGAACGGAAACTAAACGAGACAGGAACGAAACAGCAAACCAAAACAGAAAAACAGGGGACCCGGCGAAAACGGAAATTAATTAATTAACAGTTAATTAACCAATTAATTTTCCTCATCAGTAGAAATGACTTCCATCAGTTCACTATCCGACAGGAGGCGGTCGGGCGAGGGGCTGTAGCTGTTCTTTCGTTTCCTCAACAGGGCACTGGTCCCATCCCCCCTTCCCCGGAGGGTCGTGGCTGGGGCAGCCGGGGCACGATGGTGGGAGGTTGTTTGGACGGCAGGCGGAGGAGGTCTGTTGCTTCTCAGCCGATCGGTGGGACGGTGGGATCTGATCGGGGGATCGTCAGCGGATCCTCTCCGCCGGTGGTCGTTGGGGACGCGAACCTGGATGTCAGAGTAGCGACTGGTGTCCAGCGGGGAACGGGATCGGTCTCGCGCGGCAGCCGCTGCTGCGGCACTCTCCTGTTTCTTTCTGAAACAAACAAACAAACAAACAAACAGGCTGTTGTAAAATTAAAAGCAATGCAAAAATGTGACCGACCTGAAATGGCAAATATATACATAAACTACATAAACTGCGAAATATACGTACATACACAGTGGTCGCTCAAAACTGTCTTCTAAAGGGAAAAAACTGGCAGCGGCAACAGCAGGCAATGGCTAAATTACTCGGACAAGGATTAATTTTTAACTGCATTACGATAGCGCCCAGACAATCTTAGAAAAAAAACAAAACGAAACTAAAGACAGAAGTGCCACAGCAACAGAAAAAATTCGTAATGTGGAAACGTATTGGCACCCACGTCGAGATTGAGCAGCCCCATAAACCTTCAATTTAAAGGGAGGATTGAGCTCTAACCACTGCAGTGGGCACACCATTTCATAAGTTGAAAGTTGATGAAAGGTGATTGAAATTCCGACTTCCACTGAAGCATTTCGCCGACACTCTTCTATGGCTCAGTTGGTAGAGCGTCTGCATGAGAAGCAGAAAGTCCTGGGATCGAACCCCACTAGCAACTGAACTTTTCACTAACTCCGAGATGGATTGCTTACTACATATATACATTCTCACTTTAATACTATGGACTAAATTTTAATTAGTACATTCTATTGACTGAGTCAAGTTGGGGCGGCACACTCAAGAAACCAAAAAAGAGAGCAAAACAAGACGCTGATTGCCTACCTTCTCTTAATTTCTTCGTCGTCGGCGCGCATGCGCATTCGGACGGGTCGGGTTCGGGCCTTGGGCAGACCCAGGCTGGAATCAAGGTCCTCTTCCTCTGAAGAAGAAGAAGAAGAAGAAAACAACTTCGCCGAAAAGGTGAATCAACAGAGAAGATTAGAACAATATAAGTAGTCAGTTCCATTAACTTAATTAATTTGCAGGACTGGCAAACTAAAGTCAAGTAAGTTAAAACCTATAACATAAAATATATATATATATATATATATACACACGTATATATACCAGAGGTATAGTCTGAATAGTCGGAGGCACTCTCGGCCTGATTGCCCCGCGTTCGATCCAAATGGTTCATTTTGATTCGCTCCCGCAGATCCCAGATCTCTTCCCCGCCGCCGGCAGTGGAGGACGTTTCCGGTTCCTGGGAATCTGAACAACAAAAACCAAAAACACCATTAAAAAACCATGCTATTTTTACACAGTACAGCAAAAATGGCGAAAAGAAACTACAGGAAATGTAGATCCCTGCTTTTCTAATAAAAACAAGACCGCCTTCTTTTCAAATAAAAATCCAGCCCCACATAGAACTAGGGTCGCTCCGATCGATAGACAGAAATGCTACCATTTACACAATGAAATCTCAAGAAAGAGACAGCGCATAAATTTCTGATCACCATTGCTGTTTCTACACCAGGAAATATTTTACGTAAAGGCATTACCCAGCAAAATTGACCTATTACACAAAGACACTCCAACACTATTAAAGCTGCATCAAATTACAAGCAATTATTTGGCTTTCCTCAAACAAACAGGTACCCGTTCGTGAAAGAAACTAGAAGGGACTGGCTTAAAATTTATGGGAGATAGGGTGAAAGATGCACCCCCAATCGTTGCGGAGGGGGAGGGGCTCAGCAAAAATGTGAAGCATACTGTTGAAAAGCTTTGCGAAGTTTTGGTTTTTGCGTAAAAACTGCCAAAATTGCTAAAAATGACTAATTTTAGGCGTTTTTAAGCGAAAACAGCGAAAAATGTTCATTAAAAATTCGACGAAGCCGGAAATGAATTTTGCAAAGTTAAGGGGGGGGGGCTACGAACGGGTTGGCACAACATTGTCGGAGACAGCTACTTTCCCGCCCAACGTTAGCCAACATATCAAAGTAAAAAAGTTTAGGGTGGGCAACAATATATCTCATATACACCGTTTTTGGCAGGACGCCAAAGTCGAAATTTTGGTGCGAAAAATGGGATTTTTCAAAAAGGATTTTTCAGCTCTGGTGAATTAATGGTTCGACCGATTCTGTAACTGTCAGCCATAAATGTTAACTGTTACTAGTGCTAAATATTAAAAGTATTCCGGCTTTCGAGCGTTGCTTCCTTCTTTAGTTATAACAGCTCAAAGTTTGAAATATTGCAAAAAGTTGCGAGGTGACCGTGCGCCGTTTTCGATCTAATAAAATTGGCAGCCCCTAGCCTACCCCAGCTTTTTACCAGTTATTAGGCTCTAATAGGGGCATACTGTCTGTGAGTTTCAAGGGCTTTGGTTTTCTGGTTAGTGTGCTAGCCAACTTTTCGTTAAGAAATAACCCTTATTTTTAGGCCTGAAAAGCTAGCTAAGCGCAGTAAAAATGGGGTCAAAAAATTTTTTGTCTCCGATTTTGCCGAAAAGGTGGTTATAGGGGTTATTTGACCCGCTGAATCCGAATATGTTATAGGGGTTTTCGATTTGACCCTTCCTTCCTATTTCACTTCTTAGAGCTTTTGAATCCCATCCATACTTCGACAAATCAATCTAGCATTTATAAACAGGGCGAGGTTTAGTGACATAGCTTCACATCTTGGTCCTCACTCCTTAATGTGCAAAGTTCCAGCCGATTCTGCCACAGTAGGTACTTTGGAGTAATTGACTCACATCTTCGAAATGGCGCCAAATAACAGCGACAATATCGATAATATAAATCCTACCGGCATCAACGGGTTGTCGCAGCCATTTTCCTCTTATCTCAAGGGCGAAAACTCAGTTTTGGTACATTTTCAGGCTTTGGTGCTATTGCAACTTTTTTCCTACTCGCTAAGAGCTTTCGAATGAGTACCATAGAGTCTACTTTTGTGACAATTCTTAGAAATTCGGTTTTTCCGGGAATTCTCGGATTTTCGGTTTTTCGGCCATAACTTTCGCTGGACGCATTTCCGGAAAATGTCGCAAGAAGGAAAGTTGTTAAGCTCGACGAGCTCTTTCATTTGAGTACCATGTCGACCACTTTCGGAGAAGTTTTCCAAAATCCGGAATTTTCCGGGTCCAATATCTCGAAATCCGTAAACTTTCCGGAAATTTCGATTCCAGTTTCGAAATCAGCGTGGTGGAATTACCCTATGACCAACTTTTGAGCAAAATCGGAGACAAAAAATTTTTAAGTCCAAAATCCGGGTTTTCGTGAATTCCCGGATTTTCAGTTTTTCGGCTATAACTTTCGCTAGACGCATTTCCGGAAAATGTCGCAAGAAGGAAAGTTGTCCAGCTCGACGAGCTCTTTCATTTGAGCTCCAAATCGACCACTTTTGGGGAAAATTTTCAAATTCCGATATTTTCCGGGGCGAATATCTCGAAACCCTTAAATTTTCCGGAAAATTCGTTTTCGGTTTCGAAATCAGCGCGGTCGAATTACCCTATGACCAACTTTTGAGCGAAATCGGAGACAAAAAATTTTTACGTTTCCCTTGGTCCCCCCTTACCATTTTTAAAAATTCCGGGAGCCGCCATTCCCGGAATCCGGGAGATATCGAGATGCCCTTACAAACGGGAGCACTTCAGGTCACCCTACAACTATGGTGAGAATTTCAGCCCGATCGGTCCAGCCAATCTCGAGAAAAAGGGGGGGGGACACAAATGTTGACCGGAATAATAAATAAACTAGCGACTGCGAGAGTGTGTTGCCCACCTGCATATTCCATTTAGGTCACAGCTTTATTTCCTAAGACTTTGATAGCCTCTCGTTCAAGAAATGGGTTCTTCTTTTATATGATTGGTTTTATTCGAATACAATAATGACGACACCTTCATCCTAAAATGGTTGCCCTTAAAAGGGCAGTTGGGATAAGTGATTTTTATATTACACTTTGTTAATACTGCTTCGCACAAATGGTTGCCCTTAAAAAGGCAGTTGGGATAAGTGATGTTCCGATTACACTTTGTTAACACTACTTCATACAAATGGTTGCCCTTAAAAAGGCAGTTGGGATAAGTGATTTTCCCATTATACCTTGTTAGTACTGCTTCATACAAATGGTTGCCCTTAAAAAGGCAGTTGGGATAAGCGATTTTTCCATTCCACTTTGTTAATACTGCTTCATAGAGATGGTTGCCCTTAAAAAGGCAGTTGGGATAAGTGATTTTTCAAGTATACCTTGAATATATACTACTTCATACAAATGGATGCCCTTAAGAAGACAGTTGGGATAAGCGATTTTTCCAGTATACTTTGTTAATACTGCTTCATGCAAATGGTTGCCCTTAAAAAGGCAGTTGGGATAAGTGATTTTTCAAGCATACCTTGTTTATTTTGCTTCATACAAAAGGTTGCCCTTAAAAAGGCATAATCTGCGTTCCCGGGTTATCCTAGAACCAACTCTTCAACCAAATCAGAGATAAAGCGTTTTTACCATTTTTGACACCTTTAGCTTAACATGGTTGCCCATAAAAGGGCAGTTGGGATAAGGAATTTTCGATTGAATATGGCTAAAACTTACTTGATACACCCTTCTAAACCATGTTCTAGCAAATGTTTCTGGGCAGTTTGCTCACTTTTGCGATCCCCAACAGTGTAACTTATGGTCATATCTCGAGATTCTCAAAAGGTAGAAAAATTTCGATTGCAGATTTGGAATCTGCGTCCCCGAATTACCCTATCACCGTCATTTCAACAAAATTCGAAGCAAAAGTTTTTTGACCATTTTTGAGAATCGCCTTTCCAGAGAACCAGAATCCCCGTTTCGATTTTTAAAAATTTAAATTTTAAATTCCCTGCCCTGGTCGACTGGGTGGAGATAGAGCGATGAAATTCACGGATGCACACCTTCTTTTCACGCTCTTCAAAATGAGGTATTAACCAACCCTGTACCCCTTCCCAATCTCGAGATCTAGGGGGGGGACACCAACCTGCTAATAAGAATAATAATAACTAGCGCTACTGCAAGAATGTGTTGCCCACAACAGGTTTTTCTGTTTATTTTTCTGCCATAACTCTGTTTATTTTTCTGCCATAACTTTCGCTAGACTCATTTTCAGAAAATGTCGCAAGAAGGAAAGGTGCTCAGCTCGACGAACGCTTTCGTTTGAGCACCATATCGACCACTTTCTAAGAAATTTTTCAAAATCCGGAATATTCCGGAACGAATATCTCGAAATCAGTAAAGTTTCCGGAAATTTCGGTTTTAGTTTCGAAATCAGCGTGGTCGAATTACCCCATGACCAACTTTTGAGTGAAATCGGAGACAAAAACTTTTTCGACCCAAAATCCGGATTTTCGTGAATTCCCGGATTTTCAGTTTTTCGGACATAACTTTCGCTAGACGCATTTTCGGAAAATGTCGCAAGAAGGAAAGTTGCTCAACTCGACGAGATCTTTCATTTGAGTACCATATCGACCACTTTTGGAGAAATTTTTCAAAATCCGGAATTTTCCGGGGCGAATATCTCGAAATCCGGAAACTTTCCGGAAATTTCGATTTCAGTTTCGAAATCAGCATGGTCGAGTTACCCTATGACCAACTTTTGAGCGACATCGGAGACAAAAAATTTTTGACCAAATTTTGGATTTTGAAATTTCGCCTTGGTCCCCCCTTACCAACCGAAAAATTCCGGGATTCGCCATTCCCGGAATCCGGAAGGTATCGGAGCCATCTTGCTTCCCGGAGATGTCCTAGTCAAGGGCTTCAAAATGAGGTATCAACCACCCCTGTACCCCTTCCCAATCTCGAGATCTAGGGGGGGGACAGACGGATAATAATAATAATAATAATAAATCCTACCGGCATCAACGGGTTGTCGCAGCCATTTTCCTCTTATCTAAAGGGCGAAAACTCAGTTTTGGTACATTTTCAGGCTTTGGTGCTATTGCAACTTTTTTCCTACTCGCTAAGAGCTTTCGAATGAGTACCATAGAGTCTACTTTTGTGACAATTCTTAGAAATTCGGTTTTTCCGGGAATTCCCGGATTTTCGGTTTTTCGGCAATAACTTTCGCTGGACGCATTTCCGGAAAATGTAGCAAGAAGGAAAGTTGTTAAGCTCGACGAGCTCTTTCATTTGAGTACCATGTCGACCACTTTCGGAGAAGTTTTCCAAAATCCGGAATTTTCCGGGTCCAATATCTCGAAATCCGTAAACTTTCCGGAAATTTCGATTCCAGTTTCGAAATCAGCGTGGTCGAATTACCCTATGACCAACTTTTGAGCAAAATCGGAGACAAAAAATTTTTAAGTCCAAAATCCGGGTTTTCGTGAATTCCCGGATTTTCAGTTTTTCGGCTATAACTTTCGCTAGACGCATTCCCGGAAAATGTCGCAAGACGGAAAGTTGTCCAGCTCGACGAGCTCTTTCATTTGAGCTCCATATCGACCACTTTTGGGGAAATTTTTCAAATTCCGATATTTTCCGGGACGAATATCTCGAAATCCGTAAATTTTCCGGAAAATTCGTTTTCGGTTTCGAAATCAGCGCGTCCGAATTACCCTATGACCAACTTTTGAGCGAAATCGGAGACAAAAAATTTTTACGTTTCCCTTGGTCCCCCCTTACCATTTTTAAAAATTCCGGGAGCCGCCATTCCCGGAATCCGGGAGATATCGGGATGCCCTTACAAACGGGAGCACTTCAGGTCACCCTACAACTATGGTGAGAATTTCAGCCCGATCGGTCCAGCCAATCTCGAGAAAAAGGGGGGGGACACAAATGTTGACCGGAATAATAAATAAATAAATAAATAAATAAATAAAGAAACTTAGCCATATCAAAGGGTTGTCTTTTTTTTAAAAAAAATGCGACAACCCAATAAAGAAACTTTCCCATAACAAAGGGTTGTCTTTTTTTTTTAAAAAATGCGACAACCCAATAAGCACAGAACGATAACAAAGTGTTGCCCATTCCTTTGGAAAAGTGGGCAACACAATAAGTCAAAAGGCATCAAGTGGTTCCCGCCCGACATTTTCCGTGTATACAAAGAGCTTATCAATTCGAAGGCTCTTAGCTCCTTTTTCTCACACGTCGACGCGGTGAGCCTGTTACAACTTTTATCTACGCAACGAGAGCTTCCGAAAGGTTTCCGACAACTTTCATTTTTGACCCATTTTGACCGGTTTTAGCCATTTTTGACCCCTTTGAGGCCTCGTAACTCATTTCTCCCACATTTTGGCGCTTTACCCCTATTACAACTGTTTACCTACGCCACGAGAGCTTTCGAATGATACCCCTATTGGGAGGTTTCCGTGAACTTTTGATTTTGACCGATTTTGACCGTTTTTGGCCATTTTTGACCCCTTTGAGGCTCCGTAACTCATATGTCCTACATTTTGACGCCTTGTCCCTATTACAACTTTTTATCCACGCAACCAGAGCTTTCGAATGATATCCACATTGTGGGGTTTCTGACAACTTTTATTTTTGGCCCATTTTGACCGGTTTCGGCCATTTTTGACCCATTTGAGGCCCCGTAACTCATTTCTCCTACATTTTGGCGCTTTACCCCTATTACAACTTTTTATCCACGCAACGAGAGCTTTCGAATGATACCCATATTGGGGGGTTTCCGTCACTTTCAATTTTGACCATTTGCAGCATCACCGTATCGAGTAATTGCGAATTGTGTGACACTATGGTACCCAGGTGCCCGGAGGGTCTTCCCGCATCGGGTGCCACCCTACATGCCAAATTTCAGGCCAGCTAGTTGACTCTAGCTCGAGATAAAGGCGTAAAACCCCTTCAAACGGCCGTTTTGGCCGTTTTTGGCCATTTTTGACCCTTTTTCGCCTCATAACTCAAAATAGGTACATTTTCAGGCCTTGACCCAATTACAACTTTTTCATTACTCGCCGAGAGCTTTCGAATGATACCAAAATTAGCTCATTTGGACAACTTTTTTATTTTACTCATTTTTACTCACGGGGGTGCTCCGGGAGCACCTCTGCTCCCCCGGGGCTCCCCGCGCTTCCGGGAATAGTTCAAGTCAAGACCTTCAAAATGAGGTATCAACCACCTCTCTACTCCTTTCCAATCTCGAGATAGAGGGGGGGTACACGAAATTGTGGACAATAATAAGAATAAGAATAATAAGAATAATAACTAGCGCTACTGCAAGAATGTGTTGCCCACAACAGGTTCTTCTGTTTATTTTCTGCCATAACTTTCGCTAGACGCAACATCAGAAAATGTCGCAAGAAGGAAAGTTGCTCAGCTCGACGAACTCTTTCGTTTGAGTACCATATCGACCACTTTCAGAGAAATTTTTCAAAATCCGGAATTTTTCGGAACGAATGTCTCGAAATCCGTAAATTTTCCGGAAATTTCGATTGAAGTTTCGAAATCAGCGTGGTCGAATTACCTTATGACCGACTTTTGAGTGAAATCGGAGACAAAAAATTTTTGACCATTTTTTAGAATCCCCTTGGTCCCCCCTTACCAACCGAAAAATTCCGGGAGCTGCCATTCCCGAAATCCGGGAGGTATCGGACTGCCCAACTGAGGATCCAACGTCCAAGTGAATATCTTCAAAATGAGGTATCAACCACCCCTGTACCCCTTCCCAATCTCGAGATCTAGGGGGGGGACAGACGGATAATAATAATAATAATAATAATAACTAGCGCTACTGCAAGAATGTGTTGCCCACAACACATTCCTATGGGGTATAGATTTTGCTAGATACCTTTTAAGTTATTTCTGTGCAGGAAATCTGACCAAGGACTCAAAGAGCTTTCAATTAAGCACCATATTGCCCATGTTTCAACGAATTTTTGAAAATCCGGTTTTTTCCGGAAATTCCGGATTTTCCAATCTGCGGCCATAACTTTCGCTAGAAACATATCGGGAAAATATGGTAATGATAAAAATTACCCAGCTCGCCGAGCTCTTTCATTTGAGTATCATATCGACCACTTTTGGAGAAATTTTTCAAAATCCGGAATTTTCCGGATCAAATATCTCGAAATCCGTAAATTTTCCGGGAATTTCGATTTCAGTTTCGAAATCAGCATGGTCGAATTACCCTATGACCGACTTTTGAGCCAAATCGGAGACAAAAAATTTTTGACCAAATTTTGGATTTTTGAAATTTCGCCTTGGTCCCCCCTTACCATCCGAAAAAATCCGAATTTTCAAAACCCGGAATTTCGGAACCATCTTGCTTCCGGGAGATGTCCTAGTCAAGGGCTTCAAAATAAGGTATCAACCACTCCTGTACCCCTTTCCAATCTCGAGATCTAGGGGGGGGACAGACGGATAATAATAAGCACAGAACGATAACAAAGTGTTGCCCATTCCTTTGGAAAAGTGGGCAACACAATAATAATAAGCACAGACCAATAACAAAGTGTTGCCCATTCCTTTGGAAAAGTGGGCAACACAATAATAATAATAAATCCTACCGGCATCAACGGGTTGTCGCAGCCATTTTCCTCTTATCTAAAGGGCGAAAACTCAGTTTTGGTACATTTTCAGGCTTTGGTGCTATTGCAACTTTTTTCCTACTCGCTAAGAACTTTCGAATGAGTACCATAGCGTCTACTTTTGTGACAATTCTTAGAAATTCGGTTTTTCCGGGAATTCCCGGATTTTCGGTTTTTCGGCCATAACTTTCGCTAGACGCATTTCCGGAAAATGCCGCAAGAAGGAAAGTTGTTCAGCTCGACGAGTTCTTTCATTTGAGTACCATATCGATCACTTTAGGAAACATTTCCAAAATCCGGAATTTTCCGGGTCCAATATCTCGAAATCCGTAAACTTTACGGAAATTTCGATTCCAGTTTCGAAATCAGCGTGGTCGAATTACCCTATGACCAACTTATGAGCAAAATCGGAGACAAAAAATTTTTAAGTCCAAAATCCGGGTTTTCGTGAATTCCCGGATTTTCAGTTTTTCGGCTATAACTTTCGCTAGACGCATTTCCGGAAAATGTCGCAAGAAGGAAAGTTGTCCAGCTCGACGAGCTCTTTCATTTGAATTCCATATCGACCACTTTTGGGGAAAATTTTCAAATTCCGATATTTTCCTGGGCGAATATCTCGAAATCCGTAAATTTTCCGGAAAATTCGTTTTCGGTTTCGAAATCAGCGCGGTCGAATTACCCTATGACCAACTTTTGAGCGAAATCGGAGACAAAAAATTTTTAGGTTTCCCTTGGTCCCCCCTTACCATTTTTAAAAATTCCGGGAGCCGCCATTCCCGGAATCCGGGAGATATCGGGATGCCCTTACAAACGGGAGCACTTCAGGTCACCCTACAACTATGGTGAGAATTTCAGCCCGATCGGTCCAGCCAATCTCGAGA
This sequence comes from Trissonchulus latispiculum, assembly GCA_030248195.1. Taxonomy (NCBI): domain Eukaryota; kingdom Metazoa; phylum Nematoda; class Enoplea; order Enoplida; family Ironidae; genus Trissonchulus; species Trissonchulus latispiculum. Next base: position 10,030 of record JASAND010003294.1, on the reverse strand, counting down.
AAAAGGGGGGGGACACAAATGTTGACCGGAATAATAAATAAACTAGCGCTACTGCAAGAATGTGTTGCCCACAACATATTCCTTTGGGGTGTAGATTTTGCTAGATACTTTTTAAGTTATTTCTGTTCAGGAAATCTGTCCCAGGACTCAAAGAGCTTTCAATTAAGCACCATATTGCCCATGTTTCAACGAATTATTGAAAATCCGGTTTTTTTCCGGAAATTCCGGATTTTCTAATCTGCGGCCATAACTTTCGCTAGAAACATTTCCGGAAAGTATGGTAATGATAAAAATTACTCAGCTCGACGAGCTCTTTCATTTGAGTACCATATCGACCACTTTTGGAGAAATTTTTCAAAATCCGGAATTTTCCGGGTCGAATATCTCGAAATCCGTAAATTTTCCGGAAATTTCGATTTCAGTTTCGAAATCAGCGTGGTCGAGTTACCCTATGACCAACTTTTGAGCGAAATCGGAGACAAAAAATTTTTGACCAAATTTTGGATTTTGAAATTTCGCCTTGGTCCCCCCTTACCAACCGAAAAATTCCGGGATTCGCCATTCCCGGAATCCGGAAGGTATCGGACTGCCCAACTGAGGATCCAACGTCCAAGTGATTATCTTCAAAATGAGGTATCAACCACCCCTGTACCCCTTCCCAATCTCGAGATCTAGGGGGGGGACAGACGGATAATAATAATAATAATAATAAATCCTACCGGCATCAACGGGTTGTCGCGCATTTTCCTCTTATTCCTCTGTGCTTATATTGGCTCGGGCTTAAACTCAGTTTTGGAACATTTTCAGACTTTGGCCCTATCACAACTTTTTTCCTACTCGCTAAGAGCTTTCGAATGAGTACCATATTGCCTACTTTTGAGACAATTCTTAGAAATTCGGTTTTTCCGGGAATTCCCGGATTTTCGGTTTTTCGGCCATAACTTTCGCTGGATGCATTTCCGGAAAATGTCGCAAGAAGGAAAGTTGTTAAGCTCGACGAGCTCTTTCATTTGAGTACCATGTCGACCACTTTCGGAGAAGTTTTCCAAAATCCGGAATATTCCGGGTCCAATATCTCGAAATCCGTAAACTTTCCGGAAATTTCGATTCCAGTTTCGAAATCAGCGTGGTCGAATTACCCTATGACCAGCTTTTGAGCAAAATCGGAGACAAAAAATTTTTAAGTGCAAAATCCGGGTTTTCGTGAATTCGCGGATTTTCAGTTTTTCGGCTATAACTTTCGCTAGACGCATTTCCGGAAAATGTCGCAAGAAGGAAAGTTGTCCAGCTCGACGAGCTCTTTCATTTGAGCTCCATATCGACCACTTTTGGGAAAAATTTTCAAATTCCGATATTTTCCGGGGCGAATATCTCGAAATCCGTAAATTTTCCGGAAAATTCGTTTTCGGTTTCGAAATCAGCGCGGTCGAATTACCCTATGACCAACTTTTGAGCGAAATCGGAGACAAAAAATTTTTACGTTTCCCTTGGTCCCCCCTTACCATTTTTAAAAATTCCGGGAGCCGCCATTCCCGGAATCCGGGAGATATCGGGATGCCCTTACAAACGGGAGCACTTCAGGTCACCCTACAACTATGGTGAGAATTTCAGCCCGATCGGTCCAGCCAATCTCGAGAAAAAGGGGGGGGACACAAATGTTGACCGGAATAATAAATAAATAAATAAAGAAACTTAGCCATATCAAAGGGTTGTCTTTTTTTAAAAAAAATGCGACAACCCAATAATAAATCCTACCGGCATCAACGGGTTGTCGCGCATTTTCCTCTTATTCCTCTGTGCTTATATTGGCTCGGGCTCAAACTCAGTTTTGGAACATTTTCAGACTTTGGCCCTACCACAACTTTTTCCCTACTCGCTGAGATCTTTCGAATAAGTACCTTATTGACAACTTTTAGGACAATTTTTAAAATTCCGGTTTTCCGGGAATTCCCGGATTTTCAGTTTTTCGGCTGTAATTTTCGCTGGACGCATTTCCGGAAAATGTCGCAAGAAGGAAAGTTGCTCAGCTCGACGAGTTCTTTCATTTGAGTATCATATCGACCACATTCCGAAAAATTTTTCAAAATCCGGAATTTTCCGGGTCGAATATCTCGAAATCCGTAAATTTTCCGGAAATTTCGATTTCAGATTCGAAATCAGCACCACCGACTTACCCTATGACCAACTTTAAAGCAAAATCCGAGACAAAAAATTTTTAAGTCCAAAATCCGGGTTTTCGTGAATTCCCGGATTTTCAGTTTTTCGGCTATAACTTTCGCTAGACGCATTTCTGGAAAACGTCGCAAGAAGAAAAGTTGTTCAGCTCGGCGAGCTCTTTCATTTGAGTACCATATCGACCACTTTTGGAGAAATTTTTCAAAATCCGGAATTTTCCTGGTCGAATATCTCGAAATCCGGAAATTTTCCGGAAATTTCGATTTCAGTTTCGAAATCAGCGTGGTCGACTTACCCTATGACCAACTTTTAAGCAAAATCGGAGACAAAAAATTTTTACGTTTCCCTTGGTCCCCCCTTACGATTTTTAAAATTCCGGGATTCGCCATTCCCGGAATCCGGGAGATATCGGGATGCCCTTACAAACGGGAGCACTTCAGGTCACCCTACAACTATGGTGAGAATTTCAGCCCGATCGGTCCAGCCAATCTCGAGAAAAAGGGGGGGGGACACAAATGTTGACCGGAATAATAAATAAATAAATAAATAAATAAATAAATAAAGAAACTTAGCCATATCAAAGGGTTGTCTTTTTTTAAAAATGCGACAACCCAATAAATCCTACCGGCATCAACGGGTTGTCGCAGCCATTTTCCTCTTATTCCTCTGTGCTTATATTGGCTCGGACTAAAACTCAGTTTTGGAACATTTTCAGACTTTGGCCCTATCACAACTTTTTCCCTACTCGCTGAGAGCTTTCGAATAAGTACCATATTGACAACTTTTAGGACAATTTTTAAAATTCCGGTTTTTCCGGAAATTACGGATTTTCCAATCTGCGGCCATAACTTTCGACAGAAACGTTTTCAGAAAATACGGTAATGATAAAAATTACTCAGCGCGACGAGCTCTTTCGTTTGAGTACCATATTGACTAGTTTTGAGCAAATTTTTCAAAATCCGGAATTTTCCGGATCGAATATCTCGAAATCCGTAAATTTTCCGGAAATTTCGATTCCAGTTTCGAAATCAGCGTGGTCGAATTACCCTATAACCAACTTTTGAGTGAAATCGAAGACAAAAAATTTTTAAGTCCAAAATCCCGGTTTTCGTGAATTCCCGGATTTTCAGTTTTTCGGCTATAACTTTCGCTAGACGCATTTCCGGAAAATGTCGCAAGAAGGAAAGTTGTTCAGCTCGGCGAGCTCTTTCATTTGAGTACCACATCGACCTCTTTTGCAGAAATTTTTCAAAATCCGGAATTTTCCGGGGCGAATATCTCGAAATCCGTAAATTTTCCGAAAATTTCGCTTTGAGTTTCGAAATCACCGAGGTTGAGTTACCCTATGACCGACTTTTAAGCAAAATCGGAGACAAAAAATTTTTACGTTTCCCTTGGTCCCCCCTTACCATTTTTAAAAATTCCGGGAGCCGCCATTCCCGAAATCCGGGAGATATCGGGGAACCCTTACAAACGGGAGCACTTCAGGTCACCCAACAACTACGCTGGTAATTTCAGCCCGATCGGTCCAGCCAATCTCGAGAAAAAGGGGGGGGACACAAATGTTGACCGGAATAATAAATAAATAAATAAATAAATAAATAAAGAAACTTAGCCATATCAAAGGGTTGTCTTTTTTTTTTAAAAAATGCGACAACCCAATAAATCCTACCGGCATCAACGGGTTGTCGCGCATTTTCCTCTTATTCCTCTGTGCTTATATTGGCTCGGGCTCAAACTCAGTTTTGGAACATTTTCAGACTTTGGCTCTATCACAACTTTTCTACTATCCCTACTCGCTGAGATCTTTCGAATAAGTACCATATTGACAACTTTGAGGACAATTTTTAAAAATCCGGTTTTTCCGGGAATTCCCGGATTTTCAGTTTTTGGCTGTAATTTTCGCTGGACGCATTTCCGGAAAATGTCGCAAGAAGGAAAGTTGCTCAGCTCGACGAGTTCTTTCATTTGAGTACCATATTGACCACTTTCCGAAAAATTTTTCAAAATCCGGAATTTTCCGGGCCTAATATCTCGAAATCCGTGAATTTTCCGGAAATTTCAATTTCAGATTCGAAATCAGCACCACCGACTTACCCTATGACCAACTTTTAAGCAAAATCCGAGACAAAATATTTTTAAGTCCAAAATCCGGGTTTTCGTGAATTCCCGGATTTTCAGTTTTTCGGCTATAACTTTCACTAGACACATTTCCGGAAAATGTCGCAAGAAGGAAAGTTGTTCAGCTCGGCGAGCTCTTTTATTTGAGTACCATATCGACCACTTTTGGAGAAATTTTTCAAAATCCGGAATTTTCCGGGTCGAATATCTCGAAATCCGGAAATTTTCCGGAAATTTCGATTTCAGTTTCGAAATCAGCGTGGTCGACTTACCCTATGACCAACTTTTAAGCAAAATCGGAGACAAAAAATTTTTACGTTTCCCTTGGTCCCCCCTTACGATTTTTAAAATTCCGGGATTCGCCATTCCCGGAATCCGGGAGATATCGGGATGCCCTTACAAACGGGAGCACTTCAGGTCACCCTACAACTATGGTGAGAATTTCAGCCCGATCGGTCCAGCCAATCTCGAGAAAAAGGGGGGGGGGACACAAATGTTGACCGGAATAATAAATAAATAAATAAATAAATAAAGAAACTTAGCCATGTCAAAGGGTTGTCTTTTTTTTAAAAAAAATGCGACAACCCAATAATAATAAATCCTACCGGCATCAACGGGTTGTCGCAGCCATTTTCCTCTTATCTAAAGGGCGAAAACTCAGTTTTGGTACATTTTCAGGCTTTGGTGCTATTGCAACTTTTTTCCTACTCGCTAAGAGCTTTCGAATGAGTACCATAGAGTCTACTTTTGTGACCATTCTTAGAAATTCGGTTTTTCCGGGAATTCCCGGATTTTCGGTTTTTCGGCCATAACTTTCGCTGGACGCATTTTCGGAAAATACCGCAAGAAGGAAAGTTGCTCAGCTCGACGAGTTCTTTCATTTGAGTACCATATCGACCACTTTCCGAAAAATTTTTCAAAATCCGGAATTTCCGGACCTAATATCTCGAAATCCGTGAATTTTCCGGGAATTTCAATTTCAGATTCGAAATCAGCACCACCGACTTACCCTATGACCAACTTTTGAGCAAAATCGGAGACAAAAAATTTTTAAGTCCAAAATCCGGGTTTTCGTGAATTCCCGGATTTTCAGTTTTTCGGCTATAACTTTCGCTAGACGCATTTCCGGAAAATGTCGCAAGAAGGAAAGTTGTCCAGCTCGACGAGCTCTTTCATTTGAGCTCCATATCGACCACTTTTGGGGAAAATTTTCAAATTCCGATATTTTCCGGGGCGAATATCTCGAAAACCGTGAATTTTCCGGGAATTTCAATTTCAGATTCGAAATCAGCACCACCAACTTACCCTATGACCAACTTTTGAGCAAAATCGGAGACAAAAAATTTTTAAGTCCAAAATCCGGGTTTTCGTGAATTCCCGGATTTTCAGTTTTTCGGCTATAACTTTCGCTAGACGCATTTCCGGAAAACGTCGCAAGAAGGAAAGTTGTCCAGCTCGACGAGATCTTTCATTTGAGCTCCATATCGACCACTTTTGGGGAAAATTTTCAAATTCCGATATTTTCCGGGGCGAATATCTCGAAATCCGTAAATTTTCCGGAAAATTCGTTTTCGGTTTCGAAATCAGCGCGGTCGAATTACCCTATGACCAACTTATGAGCGAAATCGGAGACAAAAAATTTTTACGTTTCCCTTGGTCCCCCCTTACCATTTTTAAAAATTCCGGGATTCGCCATTCCCGGAATCCGGGAGATATCGGGATGCCCTTACAAACGGGAGCACTTCAGGTCACCCTACAACTATGGTGAGAATTTCAGCCCGATCGGTCCAGCCAATCTCGAGAAAAAGGGGGGGGACACAAATGTTGACCGGAATAATAAATAAATAAATCCTACCGGCATCAACGGGTTGTCGCGCATTTTCCTCTTATTCCTCTGTGCTTATATTGGCTCGGGCTCAAACTCAGTTTTGGAACATTTTCAGACTTTGGCCCTATCACAACTTTTTCCCTACTCGCTGAGAGCTTTCGAATAAGTACCATATTGACAACTTTTAGGACAATTTTTAAAATTCCTGTTTTTCCGGGAATTCCCGGATTTTCAGTTTTTCGGCTGTAATTTTCGCTGGACGCATTTCCGGAAAATGTCGCAAGAAGGAAAGTTGCTCAGCTCGACGATTTCTTTCATTTGAGTACCATATTGACCACTTTCCGAAAAATTTTTCATAATCCGGAATTTTCCGGGCCTAATATCTCGAAATCCGTGAATTTTCCGGGAACTTCAATTTCAGATTCGAAATCAGCACCACCGACTTACCCTATGACCAACTTTTAAGCAAAATCCGAGACAAAAAATTTTTAAGTCCAAAATCCGGGTTTTCGTGAATTCCCGGATTTTCAGTTTTTCGGCTATAACTTTCGCTAGACGCATTTCCGGAAAATGTCGCAAGAAGGAAAGTTGTTCAGCTCGGCGAGCTCTTTCATTTGAGTACCATATCGACCACTTTTGGAGAAATTTTTCAAAATCCGGAATTTTCCGGGTCGAATATCTCGAAATCCGGAAATTTTCCGGAAATTTCGATTTCAGTTTCGAAATCAGCGTGGTCGACTTACCCTATGACCAACTTTTAAGCAAAATCGAAGACAAAAAATTTTTGCTCCAAAATCCGGGTTTTCGTGAATTCCCGGATTTTCAGTTTTTCGGCTATAACTTTCGCTAGACGCATTTCCGGAAAATGTCGCAAGAAGGAAAGTTGTTCAGCTCGGCGAGCTCTTTCATTTGAGTACCATATCGACCACTTTTGGAGAAATTTTTCAAAATCCGGAATTTTCCGGGTCGAATATCTCGAAATCCGGAAATTTTCCGGAAATTTCGATTTCAGTTTCGAAATCAGCGTGGTCGACTTACCCTATGACCGAGTTTTAAACAAAATCGGAGACAAAAAATTTTTACGTTTCCCTTGGTCCCCCCTTACGATTTTTAAATTTCCGGGAGCCGCCATTCCCGGAATCCGGGAGATATCGGGATGCGCTTACAAACGGGAGCACTTCAGGTCACCCTCCAACTATGGTGAGAATTTCAGCCCGATCGGTCCAGCCAATCTCGAGAAAAAGGGGGGGGGACACAAATGTTGACCGGAATAATAAATAAATAAATAAATAAATAAAGAAACTTAGCCATATCAAAGGGTTGTCTTTTTTTAAAAAAAATGCGACAACCCAATAAATAAATAAATAAATAAAGAAACTTAGCCATATCAAAGGGTTGTCTTTTTTTTAAAAAAATGCGACAACCCAATAAGCACAGACCAATAACAAAGTGTTGCCCATTCCTTTGGAAAAGTGGGCAACACAATAAATAAATAAATAAATAAATAAAGAAACTTAGCCATATCAAAGGGTTGTCTTTTTTTTAAAAAAATGCGACAACCCAATAATAATAATAAACATGTCCAGAACATAGGGTTCCAAACCCTTTGGAAAAGGGCGGGAACCCAATAATAATAAACAGACAGTAGAAAGGGTTGCCCTCTTCCTTTGGAAAGGTGGGCAACACAACTAGCGCTACTGCAAGAATGTGTTGCCCACAACACATCCCTTTGGGGTATAGATTTTACTAGATACCTTTTGAGTTATTTCTGTGCAGGAAATCTGACCCAGGACTCAAAGAGCTTTCAATTAAGCACCATATTGCCCATGTTTCAATGAGTTTTTGAAAATCCGGTTTTTTCCGGAAATTCCGGATTTTCCAATCTGCTGCCATAACTTTCGCTAGAAGCATTTCCAGAAAATACGGTAATGATAAAAATTACTCAGCTCGACGAGCTCTTTCATTTGAATACCATATCTACCACTTTTGAAGAAATTTTTCAAAATCCGGAATATTCCGGATCGAATATCTCGAAATCCGCAAATTTTCCGGAAATTTCGAGTTCAGTTTCGAAATCAGCGTGGTCGAGTTACCTTATGACCGACGTTTGAGCAAAATCGGAGACAAAAAATTTTTGACCAAATTTTAGATTTTTGAAATTTCGCCTTGGTCCCCCCTTACCATCCGAAAAATCCGAATTTTCAAATCCCGGAATTTCGGCCCCATCTTGCTTCCGGGAGATATCCTAGTCAAGGGCTTCAAAATAAGGTATCAACCACACCTGTACTCCTTCCCAATCTCGAGATCTAGGAGGGGGACAGACGGATAATAAGCACAGAACGATAACAAGGTGTTGCCATTTCCTTTGGAAAAGTGGGCAACACAATAAATAAAGAAACTTAGCCATATCAAAGGGTTGTCTTTTTTTTTAAAAAATGCGACAACCCAATAATCCAGCACTGCGAACACAGGGATTAACGAAATCTCGTCATTTATACCAAAGTTAAGACAGATACTTGGAGTATTAATTGCCGCAAAGTTTGGTTCATTTGGTAAACCACAGCTCATTAGAAGTTAGTTAACGTCCACCCGTATAGACCTACAACACCCTATTTTTCGCATTTTGATCGTATCGCACAGAAAAGTAGGCAATGGTCTAGAGATTATTTTACGCGATATCAAAGCACTATATATCAGAACTAGTTCCTGAAAATTTGGGTACTGTGCCTTGCACATAGCGATCAGGGCGAGGCGAAGTTTGTGTACGTGTCATGTGGAGCTTTGGACCGATAACACCAACTTCTGATGGCTCCACAGGACGCTACGCTTTATGGAATTCTTTCAAACTTTAAACTATTTTACACTTAACCTAATACTATTATGTGGCAAAAGACTAGCTAGCTTTTCCAACATCGAACTTTTAGTGAAATTCGTAGCCCCCCCTTAAGGGAAAATGGTAAAATTTGACAATTTTTTGTGTTATGGTGAGGTCGAATATTTATGAGGGACTCCTTGGGGAAGGTCGCCCTCACCCCTCTCCCGAGTAAAAATAAGTCAAGGGAGAATATTCACTGCTCAGAAATCGCTAAATCTTTTACGAGTCTGACAATTTACACAATTTTTGTCCCCCCCCCTTGCTTTTCAGAGAACTGAAATAAAAGCCTACCAATAACTTCTCTATCAGCGCTGCTTTCGGCACGAATACGTTCAGATCTAATTTTTCTTTTTCTGTAAACATTACATTCAGCATAATGTAGGCACAAAAACATCGAGGAAATCTATCTAGCATGAGTTTTCACTATTCCATATAAATGCAATATTAACAACACTAAAGTTAGAACCAAACTAAACATGTCAAAGGTTCAGCCAATTAAAATATACAAAAGCGGAAGTAAGTTCGACAGGTTTCTAAATCCTGCTTTGGCAGACAAAAGGTATGTAAAAGAATATCTGCAAATGAATGTCTGGTGAATGAATGAATTAATTCCAGCGTTATCGTACTCAAGGGAAAGGTATTTTTGATTTTGAAGTTAATTTTTTTAAATTTTCATAAATTTAATTCTAAGTTTTAACTTTATTCAAATCATACTAGGCGTACCGTGACCTAGAGATTAGGCCGGTCATATTGTCATAGTTGGGATTGCCATATTTACGATAGAATTGACTCCGACCTTCGGAACCAGGCTGTTTAACATCATCTGAAATAATAGGAATTAGTCACAAAGAAATAATCAAAAAACGACTGACACCCTGCAGTTTGACACAGTAGAGAGTGGTTAATAAAAATGAAGAGTAAACAATGCATGCGAGCTTGCGAAAAATAGACCTGGAAAATAGGATATTCCTGTCAATCATCAATCTTTATAATTGTGTTCAATTGCCCAATTTTCAGTAGTCAGGAAGAAA